>PVLD010004795.1:0-120546 GCA_004027595.1 Dinomys branickii
TGTTCAAAAACAAAGAACAGATGGGACGAGGGAAAGGAGAAAAGAAAGAGGCAAAAATGTATGTATGTATATATGTATATACATATGTGCAGGAGGGCTAACATGGTTCTACTATTGTATTATATCACTTAATGCTAAGGAATAATTGATGACGGGTTATTCGATCAATCTTGTATGTCTGTATGTGTTATCCTGAACATACACTTCGAAGATATCAATATGCAAAGTAGCAACTATTGTTGGTTTTTTAAAATTTTATTTATTTATTTATTTTTTGTCTTTGGTTTTTTATTTTTTGTGTTTTTCTGTTGTTGAGATGATTAATTGTCTGACCAATTTTGCATGTCTGTATCTGTGTTCATGTATATACACTTTGAAGATATCAATAGGTAAAGCAACAACCATTTTTGAGTCCATGTCACCTTGTATGTAAATCAGTTTTGATTGTACTATTTCTTATGCTAATTTGTGTCTGTTTGTTAATATGTTTTTGTGCTTTTACTTTTTTAAAATAAAAGAAGAAATAAAATGTAATGTCCAAAGCCAAAACTCTGTTTTTTAAAAGCTGAACCCATTAAATCTAAACTTGGAGTCTGTATTACCCCACCTCTAACCCAGTTTCTTCTTGAAGTGGATGAGAAATAACTGGAAAGGTTTAGTTTTCATGCCCCATGGATTTGGATTTGAATTCTACATTTAGCACCTACTGGTGAATCTCTCTGGGGTTTAATTTTTCAGTCATCTCCTAAGCCCTAATCTTATCAGCCACAAAACAGGGATGAAGTTGAGCTTGAAGCATTATTATTACAAGTTTTGAAAGATAATATATATTAAAATACTTCGATGAGCTAATACAGGGTAAAACCTGAACTGAGAAAAAAGATACTAAAATAGTGCTGCATGCCAGGCATACATTAAGCACTCAGCACACAATGTTAGTTGTTATGAGCATGCTGGGTATAGAGTTGGTGATTGAATAATGAAATCAAATTTAATAGCATTGTATTCTGTGCTGCTACAATAGAGGCAATCAATACTTGGACACCCGGTGTGCCTCCTGGAGCAGGGCTTCTGACTGTAACACGCACACGGTCTGAGAGGTTCCTGTGAGTCAGTGGGTCTGGGATGGGGGCTCTGTGAGTCCAGCGAGCCCCGGGCAGTGGGAGCGCTGCATTCCAAGGGCCTCCTCAGGGTGGAGGTCCCAGAAGGCAGAGGGTGTAACGGGCAGTGACTTTTAGCACAACATTTTAAGATAGACAAGCCTCAAAATGTGTCTTGAGAAACATCCTGGAGGGATGGTAAAGAGTTACTTTGCAGTTCTGACTTTGTCCTGGAATTCTTCTCCTTGCCTGAATTGTTAAAGTATATATATCATTATGGCCAGAGCCTGACCTGCTCACATGGTGCAAGGTAAACAACTATGGCCAGGCCTAGACATTCCAATCTATTACCATGGAAACCAAAAATGTATATAAGGTGAGAACAAAGGCAGTTAAGTGCCACATTCTCTGGTCGGGAATGGGGGGCAAGGACCGGTCCAAATTGATCCTAAATTAAAAGTAATTAAAACTCCATTTGTTGTGAATGAGTGTTATGGTTGATACGTTGTGTCAACTTGGGGAGTCTAGAGGTTTAACTAATATAACTCAGCAGTTGTAAATCTTGGGGTAAATAGGATATGCCCTTAACCTTGTGGGATGTTGTTTATGTTAATTTGGGAAGCTTTAAAGGTTAACTGTGTGACTCAGCAGGAAGCCAGGTGTTTATTTGTATTCATTCTAAACCTGTGCAAGAGGAAGGCACGCAGAGGGTGTGGGTGTAGAGAACCACCCCCGCACACACACACACCTCCCCTGAGCTGGTAGACTAAAAGAAAAGGACTGGTTTTGAGTTCTTTGGAGGAGCTCCAATCTTCACCTTCAGCTTGGTCGTCTCCTGGCTTCTGGTGCAGACTCTTTGGCTTCTGCCTGGGACTTCATCATAGACTCATCAGCATTTCATTGCAGACTCAACAGACCTTGATGCAGACTTGCACAGACACTGCGGTGAGCTCTAGGCCCCAGGCCTGGGCTGTTCAATCTCCAGTGTGCAGACTTCCTCATCTAATCCTGTAGCTGACCATTGTAAGCCAAATAGGTAATTTGTTGTATATTTGTATATCTTGTGTTAAATCTGTTTCTCTAGTAAACCCTGACTGATACAATGAGTGTTTGGATTCCCTGCGGAGTTTGACTCGATTTCTGATTTTTGCCGCAACAAGGGCCCAGCCAAGGCCTTTACCTTTACCGAGGAAAAGCTTTGGATCAGACACCTGGAAGGGCTAGATTCTTTTGAATACAGGATCACAGTTAATAAAGCTCCGTTGTTCTTCTGTGTTCAGAGGTGAGGTTGGGTAACAGCGGAGTGCAGGCAGCAGGGAGGACTCTTCCTTGGAGGGCAGTGTGGGCCAGCAGCTCTTTCCCTGTACGTACCCAGGGTCGCTCTGTGTCTTTTTTCCTCTGGCTCTTGCTGACCACAGGCCCTGATGAAAGGCTATACTGAGGGCGGGTGGAGAGTTTCCCTCTTGGCTTGTTCTGGAGCTCTGCTGCCTCTGATTGAGCACTGAGGCATTTTCACAAGTACTAGGACATTTAGGACGACGTTCTAAATATTTCATATTTATGATCACCCTGGAAGGAGACACAGCAGCATTTGAAAAATCGCACAGGCACTTATTCTCAGAACCAGCAGTCAGACCTCCAGGAATCTAACCCGAAGATGTCTCTGTGGACGCCGGAGTTTGGAGCCCGACCACGTCCACACGCCAATCCATGTAGCCTGTGAGAAGGTTTCATCACACAGCGAAAGAGCTTCACAGATGTGATTCTGGAGCTGGAGACCGAAAGGCCAAGCCGAATCAGGTAGGCAGGCTCGAGGTAATCCAAGGGTCTTTACAGTTGGAGCAAGAAGAAAGCAGGATGGAGTAGTGCGAACAGAAAGGCCACCTCCGAGGGGCACTGTCGGTTTTGAAGGTCATGGAAGGTCACGGAAGGGGCCAGGAGCAGAGGGGAGTGGCCTCCGAATGCCAGAAAGAAAAGGGAAGGACTTTTCTCCGGAGGCCTCCAGGAGGAACCTTGGCCCTGCAGACTCCCGGGAATCTACGTTTCACATCTCAGATGTCCCCGCAAAGCCTCCTGTGCTCCTCCCTTGAGTTCACAGGGAACAGGCTGTCAGGAGGCGGGCCCTGGGCGTGGCCTGCAAGGGCGTGTCTCTCCAGACCCCGCCCTCGTCCTCAGCTTCCTGTCCACCAGACGGTGAAAATCTCCCCCACCAGGCCCCTAGGGCCGCCTGCTTCTGCCTCGGAGGCAGCTGCCCACGGACTGAAACCGCGATGGAAAACACACCTCTGTGCCTTTAACGCGAGTATTGGGTATTTCGTCTACGGGACAAGCAAGTGACCTAGACATCCAGCCTGTCTATTTTCAATATCCGATCTCTAGAAGTGTGAGATAACAGCGCTGTATTGCTTTAAGCCATTAAGTTTGTTTCCTCTTACAGGAGCAAGAGGACACACCTTGCACAAGTATGAGGCAGCTTGTGCACAAGGTCGTCACTTGGAAGCAATCCAAGCAAGCCCTGTGCCCTAAAAAACAGTATTTTTCAAGTGGGAGGAAAAAGCAAGATGCACACTACTTCATGTAAGGTGTTATTTTCTATATAGGAAATAAGAGGATATCAGAAGATACATAGTTTTTACTTTGTAAATAGAAACTGCAAATATAGGCCAGACATAAGTTCATAAAAATAATTACTTATAGAATATAGGAAGGAAAGAAGGATGTCAGATTTCCCTGCACACTTTCTATATATAATTTTGACTTCTGGGTCATGTAAATGTTTTACATATTGAAGAAATAAGTTGAATTTAGGGGATTTAAAATAAAATTAAAATGCCCATACTTAAGTTTAAAATTTTTCTATCATCTATAGTCTAAAATCTTCCCTAGAATGACATTCTCCTGGTGCTAAATAAATACCCGAGATCAAGAAACTGCTTCTGGACAGAACTGTCAAAACCAGAGCTTGCTGGTGGTTTGGGACTGACCATTTTTGCTGGCTTGACTATTTCTCGACTCTTTGCACATTATGGGGTGCAGTTTACACAGGAAATACACCAATTCCATAGAGTTGACAATAGCGCCATCTGGCGGGAAAGTCTAAATCGCAGCGTTTTCTTTTTCAAGGGCTGCTCTAATAGCGCGATTCTATCATATGCAGGGCATGGGAAGGAAGCGATCAGAAACAGCTGGTACTAAGACCCCCTTAATGCTTGAGTGAAATCAAGCTTAATACATACATGATGGATTACATTTAAAACGTGTGGATGGCTCAGAATCCTTATAGAACATTCGTGCACAGAAAAGCAATTTTGACAAGATTAATTTTAGTACCGGTCATAGACATACCAGATCCAGGTTCATAGTTTTTGTAATGCATATCATAAAAATGGAGCCAGTTTTGGGGGAGACGGGCCCCACCAGGATGACTTATGTGAGTGCCTGTGCCTGTCTGCATTTGAACAGGTGAGAAGCGAGAAGCCACCAGCTCATCCGCAGGAGGGCTATGGTCATTGAATAAAAGGTGCAGTTTGTTTTTCATCCTTCCTTGATGGTACTTGCAAATAAGTGGAATCATTACTATGCCCCACTTGTATCAAGATCAGGAGACTGTCTCTTCTATTTAGATTGAAGGAGAGCTGGGCAATTAGACAACTTGGGGTAAAAATAACTTGTTTTAACACCTTAAAATAATCATCTCGAAGTTACTGTTGGATAATTGCTTCAAATGCTCCAACACCAAAGTTGCTGTCAGACAAACCAATTCAAAAGAATGTGTTGCCGCAGTGACCTGCCCCGGCCTGAGGCAGGTGCTGGCAAAGAAGTGGAGGAGGTGTGGAAGCCCCTGGGAATGGCTGCCCCTGGCGTGGAGGCTGGAGTCGCAAGTCGGAAAGAAACAGAACGCAGCCCCCGCGATAGAAGAGAGATAACCTGTAGGAAGAGAGGCAGGCAGGAAGGAGAGCTAGAGGAGAAAGCCGCATGGGTGCGGGTGAACGAAGACAGGCCGCTGGAGAAACAGGAGGAAGAAAGCCTCGCCATTGGCGAGCCACCATCCTAGAGGCAGAGGCGGCAGCTGCGGGGGTCGTGGCAGGTGCTGGCCTGGGCCGGGGCAAGCAAGGCTGTCCCAGCGCTCACCGTCTCTCCTGGCGTCTGCTATGACCTTGGCTGCAGACTTGCTCATCACGTGCACCACATAGAGGGGACAGTTCACCGCACTGGCTAGGGTGATGGCCCGCAGGGTGGCCTCAGCCTCCACAGCCTCGGGCCGGCACAGCTCGTGACCCTCGGGTCCCGTGATACCCAGTGCCAGCATCTTCTTGGCCCCCTGGGAAGACAGCAGGAAGGGTTAACGGCAGCAATGAGACTGGAAATGAAAGGCGCCTGGCGAATTTTGGGTCGGTGGGCACAGGCAGGTGTGTGTGCGTGCGTGCGTGCGTGTGCACACGCACCGTGTGTTTGGTGTAAACCAATATTCCTGATGCATATATGAATTTTCTCTGTGCACATTTCATCATCAAATTGCATTGCCTGAAGAGGTGGAAAAGACAGGAAGTAATTTCTGATCAAGTTCTTTGAAAAGCAAGGTCCCTATTTAAAACTGAGTGTCGGCTCAGATCAACAAAATAAAACTAAACAGTAGAAGTCCTTGCCGAAGTGACTCCTGGTCATTGATTAGCCGGCTACTTCTGCTCCTTTTTCACTGAATCATTTTCCCTGGCTCGCAGCCCAACCCACTAAGTGGTTATTGGATTCGCTATTTCCTCTCTCCAGAACCATATTTCATCCTTATGCATAGGGCAGAGCCCTGACCAAGCAGTGAGTGACTTGGCCATGTCACGCCGCCGGAAGTATAAAGCCACATGTAAACCCTGGCCTGTCTGCTTTATAGCAACTCTCTCCCCTCATCACTCCCACTGCCTCCTGCCACAGTCTCCGCCTCGCTCACTTCAGTGGGAGTGGAGCTGGGAGCGAAAAGTTCAGCTAATATCAAGGGGGAGAGATGGCTCCTCAGCTCCTGCACGTGGTGACCCCTTTGGGCATCAGCAATGGAACTAACAAGAAAGAAGTAATGGCTAGATGTCTGCAGCGCACACTGGAATCCCCAGTTTCTGAAAAGGGCATGGCTTTAAACAGACATCTCTTACACTGTGAAAGGCTCAGATTATACAGACGCTGTCCAGTTTAGCTTCAGAATCAGCAGCTCTGGCTGCTAAAGACACAAAGCACAAGACTGGCCTGACGGGCACAGCAAACTGTGTGTTTTCACTGGAGCACTTGTTTGAGGTCAAGTCCAAGCAGCTGTTCTGGAATGAGAAATCCTCACTCTTGTGTGTGAGCCAGCTGACTGAAACCAAGAGCAGGGGCCTCAAGCAAACCGAGGGAGGTATTCGGGAGCTGCCCTGATCAGCCTGTGGGCTCTGCTCTTCTGGTCCATTCCCTGCCTTCGGAGGCCCAAGCACCTTCAGAGTCCCCCGAGGGCTGGCACGAGTGCTCACCTCGGCGATGATGTCTCCGTTTTCTGCGTGGACCTGAGCAATAGCGCCAATCTCCTTGCACAGCTCGAAGGCAGCGTACAGCTCTGGGTCCCGCAGCATGAACAGGTCCTTATAGGCCATAAACATCTTGAAGGAGTTAACGCCTTTCTCCTGGGCGAGGATGGCCATTTCTTCTTTGACCTAAGAGGCAATGACAACCACAACATGTTGCTCTTTTGCTTCGATGACAATTTCAACATTCTCAAGAAAGGTACATTCATGAAACAAACAAATAAAATAAGGACAACAGTTTAGTTCCAAAAACCTCGGTGAAGTCCTTGGCCTTTCTCCCATGCCATCCCCTATTTCACCTGGTGAGTTGCTGCTGCTGTCATGGAATAATTCAGGAAAATTAACAGCTTTCCTCAAAGCACTTCTGTTCCTGGACATAAAATTCATTGCCTCTGTCTCCAAGTAGAAAGCAAAGATGACACAGTGTGGCTGCGGCAGGAGCCGTCATGGTCTTAGAAGGAACCCAGGCTGTGGAGGAGGGAAGGGTTCCAGTCAGGTCTCAGAGCCCCAGGGTAGGTTCTTAGGCTGGGAGAAAGCAGAAGGTGTAGGTGACCAGGGCTTGGCTGAGGAAGCAGGACCTCTGCTCGGAGCCCTGGGGGCAGGGGGCAGGTAGCTCCAGGGTGCTGGACCACTCAGGAGCTCAGGCCTTCAGGGTTGCCCAGGGTAACAGGCAAGCGGGGCTCAGAAGGAACTAGGTAATTGCCTTTGCAGGCTCAGTCCAAGTCTCAAGATGGATTAAAACCTCAAAGGAAAAACCAGTAGATTTGAGCAAATAAAGTTGAACTCCTATAGATTAACACACAAATAAAAAAATATAGCAAGCATTGGAATATCTGTCTTCATTGGCAAAACCTCTTTCAACTTTAAGAAAAACTTTAACAGCCCACATCAAATCATTAACCCACAATTCATGAAGTAGATACAAATGGCTGACCAATGTGCAAAAACTTTAACTTTGCTGCTTGTTAAAAAGTACAAAATAAAACAGTGTGAGCTTTTCCTGTTGAAAAAGCAAAACTTAAGAATGAGGAGGCAACAGTCAGCCCCTCACTCTTGCTCCCGCCGCGGGTCATCACCTCGCTAATCTTTCTTCTCTTTCTCGCGGTGCTGTGTGCACTGTTGGTCCCCGTCTCCCCCTGGAGTTCAGCCTGAGAGAGAGGGGGATGTGTGGTGTGCACCCTCTACCACACCAACCATTGCTGAATTAATTAATACATTAACACAGAAAATTAAATGGAAAGAGGAGAGGGGTCCGTGACTTGTCACAAGACCAGCAACGGCAGAATGGGCTGGGCTGGGCCTTATTTTTTTGTTTCTGCTACAGTTTCAAATTTTCTACAATGAATATATTATCTTTATGATAGAGAGCAACTTTTCACACTGTTAGCAGAGTCACATGCCAAAGGAGGTCTAGGGGATGTTACCCTGGCTCAGCACCCTTTCTGAGGTGCCCTTGGTAAACGTCCTGCCACCTACACAATCAAGAAGTCCCACTGTGCCACCTGGGTGTGGGGCCCTAAGCCCTCTGCTGCCCCAGGCTGGCCCCCAGCCTCCCCAGGCTTGTGGGGAGGAACTTCGGCTCTGGGTTGACTTGTGTGCACTTAGCACCGTCTGTGGGAGCCCCAACCCTCAGCTGGAAACACAACCACCACAGCTGTAGTTAAGATGAAGCCATTAGTGCAGACCTAATCCCACATGACCAGTGGCTTTGAAATAGGGGACACAGTGACACAGATGTCCACGCTGGGGACTGTGAGGGGAGTGGAGGCAGAGGCTGGATTCAGGTTTAAGACAAGCAACCTCGTGACTGCAGCAAAGCACAGGAGGAGAGGAGAGGCCGGGACAGTTTTCTCGGGGACAGCCCTGCCCACGGCTTGATCCTGCCCTTCGAGTCTTTGGGACGTGAGGCAATGAAGCTCGGTGGTTCACACCTCTCTGGGGTGCTGGGTTACAGCACTGCACATAGCAATGGCCTTTCTGTACATAGCAATATTCACCAGGCGATGCCTTTGCATATTAAAGAGTGAGAAGTATTCCAGTCATTGCCTTTGCTGCATCTTGTACAATAACAGGGAGGAAAGGAGGAAGGAAAAGAGAAGGAAGGCAGGCAGGAAGGAAGGCAGGGAGGGAAGAACTGGCCATAAGGGCATCATGTGGAGTAGCTATCGTTTGTTTTGTTTTGTTGAGAAAAACCAACTTTAGCTGTGGACTATAAACTTTGCTATCACATTGGCTGAACTATTTGTTACAGACTGATTGCGTGTTTTATATTAACCTGGAGTCTAAAGCCCAATCTTGGAGGGAAGGTGGGAACATAAGTTACTCAAATAATGTTCACCACGGTGAACCCTTCCAGGTAAAATGATTTCTCAGTGAAGTCCAGTGTGGAAAAACAAGTTGTAACTTGAATCCCAAGAAGAGTATCCCTCCCAACACACATACTTTTATATGGGGAGAAACAACTATTTCCACAGCTCTCAAAACTTTCTTCTGTCTGAATCCCATTATACTCCTGCTAGACCCGGGTAACTAGGGTGTGGGGGGTGACTGTGGTGTGAGTTGTTACCAGGTGGCCACAGAACATGAAATGGAGTCTCCCCCCAGCTCCAGGTCACCTGAAAGCCTCCTCAGCTTGGATCCTGCCCTTTAGCATTTGTTACCAGTTTTGTGCTCTTGTCCGGGGGGAGGTCAAGGGTGCTCGACGGACACAGGACACAGCGACTGCAGGAGTCCCACCTGCTCACTCCACCATGTCACGGCCACATGCAGGCTGTAGTCACAGCAGACTTTGGGGTCGGCCCAGCGTCGCCAGGTGTCGAAGGCATCCAGGAGGGAGCCGCCCTTCTGAGGGATGGCAAAGTCGATGATCATGGTGGTGCCTCCCGCCAGAGCAGCCTGCACCAGAGAAGGTTTCACCAGTGAGCCACCAGCTCCCAGCCCAGGCATTTGTCACCTCACCTGCCACTGCTTGGGTCCACCTCAGAGGCCCAGGAAAGTGTACAAAGCTGCTGTCTGCTCAAGAGACCCCCAGGGAAGGAATGGACTTTTTGAAAGGGCTGAAGTGTTAAAACTGTAAGCGGTGCTTCTGCACGAAGCATGAGGAATCTGGTAAGATGAAAATGTCTTTGACCCCTAGAAGACAGTGAGAGCTGTAAAAAAAAAAAAAAAACACCCAAAATGGAAACATGAGAAAAATTAAGATAGTTTCTTCTTTTCAAGAAGCAGGTTCCTTATAAAATTCTGTTTGCTTCTTGGTGAGCTGCAGTTCCACCTGCCTGGAGATCCACCCAGAATCCAGGGCAGTTCCTACCTCTCCAGCCCCCTGGCCCCCAAGTGACTCCTTTGCTGTTCTTTGACTTATGCCTGTCCCCTCTACCCATCCCAAGCCCTGTCTCCCTTCAGGTCCTTTGACCCGTTTATGAGTTGCCTTTTACCTCTCCAATTCCACACACACCCACCTGACCGCAATGCAAGTCCTATCACACAAGGACATTTCCGAAGCGAGGACTGACCACTAGCCCCAAAGGTTAAGGGGGAGGACAGATGTGGAGAGGTTGACTAATGGGACAAAGTCACACTTAAACTAGAGGAAAAGTTCTGATGTTGTATTGCTCAACAGGGGGACAGTTAATGAAGCACTATGCATTTTGAAACAGCTAGGGAAGATGATGAATGCTCTCACAAGGTAATGATCAGTGCTTGAGAGGGCAGATAGCTTACTCTTTTGGCTTGATCATTACACAGTGCATGCACAGCACCCCATCAGCAGGGAGATGTCTTGGGTCAATAGAAAATTAGGTGAGAATTTTAAGACAACATCCCTTCCTGCCTCTGGAGTAAAGTTAAATCTTCTGAATGTGGTCTTTCTAAGTCCCTGCATCCTCCCTCAAATCTCTATACACCTTCTGGCATAGGAGATACATTACAACTAATTTAAAAACAAAGTTAGATGCCTCTAATAGTTTATTTTGTTTAAACTAAAACTGCTAAGCTATTGTTCACTGTGAGTTCTTGTGGGGAGGAGCACGTGGGAGGACAGCTGGAAACTCACAGCCTAGCTGCCACAGCAGGCCCTGAGCGATTTCCCAACCCCTGTGTGCCTCTGCCTCCCACCCAGTCAGGACAGTGGCGGCATCGACCCATGACGGTAGCCAGGGCTGTGTGCACTTCCACTCAGAGTGCCCCATCTAGTAGAGCCAGGATTGTCCCCCTCGTCCTGCACGGTCTCCTCGCATCTCCAGACACATGATTATTGGACAACACATGATTATTGGACAACACATGAGGGACAGTGCCACCAGCCTGCCTCACTAGTGCACCCTGTCCCCCAACCACATGGCCCCCAAGGTGCACCCCACGCCCCTCCATGCTGCTCTGCCAGTGCTATTCCACCCTCTCTGCTGTTTTCTTCCATAGATTTTTTAAAGTTTCCTTAAGTTTCCCCATGTTGGCCCTGCTCCAATTATTTCTGGTTTTGGAAACCTCACTTCCTGTACAACATTCTATACTTTGTATCCACCTTGAACTAACAGTGCCTTATGCAGAGCAACACATATTTGCATTTCCTAAGAAATCCCTTTTGGTATAAGAACCTTACTAGAAAAAATTTCCCAGGTCCTACATTTTTATTTGAAAACCAGTCAGTCTTCTCACTTTCTCTTGTAAGTGTCTTGCAAATCCAACAGGGCATCTTTTCTAGCGGAACTCACAGTTAGCTCAAGTATGAGAAGGAAGTATTTTTCTCGGATTACCAAATTAGAAAACCAACCTTTGAAAACTGTTCTGTCTATTCTTTCCCTATGAAAAGCCTGCTGCCTGTGGGATGTGGCGAAGCCAGTCATCACTGTGGGAAACCGGTTCCCCCAAGTCCACGGGTGCCCAGGTCCCTTCTACAAAATGGCCTAGTGCCTCTATATTGCCACACTTTCTTGTCCACACCTGAAACCCTGTCTAGAGTACTTGTATGACTTCACACAATGCAAATTCAGAGGAAATCATTGTAATACTGTATTGGTTAGGGAATAAGGTCAAGAAAAATCCTGTACTTGTTCAGCCCCAGTAAAAATTTTAAAAATATTTTCACCCCATGATTGGTTAAATCCAAGGAAACAAAACCCCGGTGTACAGAGGAGCAGCTGCTGAGAATGTAGTCTGATGCAGCACGTGGGGAAGAGGCTCCTAGCGACACACAGAGTCGCCCAAGGCCCCGTGTGTCCTCCAGAGAAGGGAGGAGCGGTCTACACTAAAACCCGCACACAGATCTGCAAGACAGCTTCAGCCACCAAATGCCAAAGGTAGCACAGCCCAAACGTTCACTGACTGGTAAACAGAGAAACAAGACGTGGTACACGCTTCAGTGCAATAGGGTCTCCACAGAAAGGAGTAAACTGCTGGTCCATGCAAACTGTGGCACATCTGGACAACACAAGCTGTCTCAGGAGCGCCCGCACTGTGTGACCCCAGTGTGGAGTGTGTGTCCACAAGGGGCAAGGCCACAGGGATGGCAGAGAGGTCAGCGGTTCCCTAGGACTGGTCACCTGGGAGAGGTGGGGAGGGTGCAAGGGGATAGTGAAAAGGTTCACTTTTTGCGGGGGAAGGGGTGAGCAAAATGTTCAAAAATTTACTTTGGTGATGGTTGTACAACCCTGAATATAAGAAAACCCACTGAAGGGCACAGTTTAAGTGGGTGAATTCCATTGCATGTGTATTATATCTCGATAAAGCTGTTCTTTAATATGTCTGCTACAGGCAGGCATTCCGTGGGGCGAGGGCAGTAGGGAGGCCACACAGGACTCCAGGGCTCTCCCCGGAGGTGTGTGGTCCACACAGGAAGACGGTTGTGAGTCAGGAATGGTGACACAACAACCAGCGTGCAGGACAAATCTATTTCTCTGATAAACAGCAGCACAGGAACCGTCAAAGGGGAAGTTAAAAATTACCAGGCTCCCTAGCAGGGGTCCTGAGGAAAAATGCCTGGGAATCAGAGGAGTGATGGACTCAGAGAGGAGCAGGACACACACGGAGGCTGCCAGCGTGCTTCGGACCCTCTGACCCCAGAGCATTCCTTGTGGGTCAGGGACCACCTGGCTGGGGCTGAGTCCCATCACCTGGTCTGCAGCCTGGGAAGGCATTTGGGTTGGGGGGGCGGAGAACAGATTGGTAACCTGGGCAGCCAATGGCCTGGGGAAGAGTGGGACAGGGACCAGCATCTGCCTCTCAGCAGCACCCAGCAGGGGCAGGATGGGGACCCCAGCCATGGCTGAGCCCCCAGGGGAAGACATCGGAGGTCGGGTGCAGGGTGAGGCAGGTCAGGGTGACAGAGGAGGGGCCGCGGCCAAGTCTGAGGGGACATCTGGGTGTGAGGGGCTCGGCACCTGTCCCCTCAGTGAGACAGACAGGTGCCGAGGAGCCAAGGGGGGCGAGGGAAGTAGGGGACCTCCTGGGGGGCGGGGCAAGCCGAGCTCCTGTGAGCCCTGTGGCAGCCCCGGGACACAGAGCCGGCACCCAGGTTTCCAGATGTGTGTAGGACACAGACATCGAGTGGGCAGAGCTTATTTTGCTGCTCTTCTCGCAAGACAGGGGCAAAGGGCTGCTCCTGTGAAACTGAGGCAGAGGGAAGCACCTGGCACTGCCGGGCAACAGCTCTGGGGCGAGGATGGATCACAAGGAGCCACGGTTTTGGTCCTTGTCTGCCCCCCCCCCCCCCCCCCCCCCGTTTCCGCTCCCTTCTCTCTCCCGCAGGCTGGGAGTGACTTTTTGACATCTCGGTTACCCAGCTGGAGCTGCTGTTCTGTCTCACGCCTTCCCTGTGACTGGCTTTCTCTCCGCTTTTGTCATTTACCCAAACAAAATGCCTTTTCCCTTTCTAATCTTGGCTCATAAATCAATTCTGTCAGCTCCTAACTACATGGAGTGGTCTGTAAAAACTTTCCAGTGTATCCAAAACCCTCCTTCAGGGGGCACAGGAGCCCACATTGTCCCCAGCACAGAAGCCACACAGCTTGACACCAGGTGTGTCCTGATGACAGCAGGTCTTATGTCAGAACGTACCAGCTTGTAAGCCACTATTGAAAACACCCCCAAGCAGTCTCCCAAAGTTTCACTTCTAAGCTCGTCCAGAGAGAAACGACTTTGTTTCACTAAAATCCATCACGGCATCTGTCCCACCCAAGTAAAACTGAAAGAAACCTAAGAGTACAGCTCAGCCTTAGTAAGAAAAACTCCTGGCTGGCTTTCCAGCATTCTCACAGCCATTATGGTTTATAACAACAAACTTCATAATCATTTACGTCCCAAACCTAGAAGCTCTGAGTTTTGTAAAGATGCCGCCCTGCACACTGCCTGTCCACACTCCACCACCTCCTGCCGCGCCAGCTCTGAGATACTAATGAGGCGGCTGATTATCCATCTGACCATGCAAAGCAGGCTCTTAGGAACCCCTCTGCCGCTCTCGAACACTCAAATCCAATCCACCAACAATGCCCACCCAGGCCGCCTGCCATATTCCACAGTCACTTCTTGTGATTTCCCTTGCCTGGACCAGCACCCCAGAGGGATGAAACCCCAGGTTAAGTGAAATGGTGTCTGCTCTGCATGCCCTTAACCCATCAGAGAGCCTGGCATAGAAACATTCTCCAAATGCTTAAAGGAGAAAAGAAGGAAGGGCCAAGTTTCTCCACAAGTTAGACAGATAAGGACGGTTCGCTTTTCCCATTGCAACCTGGGAAAGAACATCTCTGTTTCACTAAAAAAAGTTGTGTGCATTGCAGGTGAGCGAGCATCATTGCCCTGAAGATGCATCGGCCCTGGCTATGTGGGCACCTAGATCTCCAGTGACAATGCTGATGTGAGAGGTGGACTCTGAGCTCATCTGAAGGCTGAGTGGTCAGTTCTGCCCAAAGCCTCCCACCTAATCTTTTCTGCTAATATTGTTTGGAGAATTTTTGAGGCCAGTCTCTTGGATCCTGAGTAACTACTTTGAAGATAACAATATGCAATATACTAACTACTGTTATTCTAATTGTTTTGTTACAAAATTTTGTTTAATTTTTCCATAAATTTTTTTAAATGGAGAAATTCCATATTTTTCCCGTTAAATTGGCATAGATTTGTTTTAAAAGCCAATACCCACCAACAGCTAGGAAGCAATGTGGGAGGAGCGCAGAGTTGTCCTGCTCTGGTCATCTGTGCCAGTGGTGGCTACCTCACCTTGGGGGTGATTTCCAAGGGGACTGTCGTGTGTGTCGGTCATCCCTCCGTTCAGTCCTACACAAAGCCACCCACAGAACCCTGCAGTGGAGGAGCCAGCGTGGAGCCACTCCTGATGGTGAGAGGCCAGAAGGAAGCGGGTTGGCCCTGGAGGGCTGACTCCAGTCTGCCGGGTGCAGAGTCAAGGTACCGCTGGGCCATCAGGGCCGTGGAACCCAAAGACAGAGGATGCACAGCCCTAGACCCGGAGCCACCATGGCCAGAGAGGAGAGGCAGACTTGGCTGCTGAGAGGACAAGGGTGTATAGTAACCTTCTCCAGTGACTTCTTTAATGCCAAACAGGAGAAGGTTTAGCTAGAGGTGGTGCTGCAGGCCTATAACCTCAGCCACTCACAAAGCCGAGGCAGGAGGACCCAAGTTAGAGGCAGACCTGGACAGCTTAGCAAGACCCTGTCTCAGAATAAAAAAATAAAAGAGGCTCAGTGGTAGCTTGCACTGAAGTTGATTCTCAGTATTGAAAAACATGTTTTTATGCCACCTCAGAAAGAAAAATCTAAAAGAATAGTAGCAAAAGATAGGATATTTAAATATTAGTTTATAACTTTTTCTGTATTTTCCTTTTTTTTAAATAAAAAGTAGTCTATTCATTTAACTAATGTGTATTGAATAAGCATAAAGCTCCAGCACCTAATTAGGGCCTGGACAATAAATATATTCACGTTTAACACTTTGTCATTCTATAGACAAAGCAATGCTGGGCCCCAGGACACCCTGAGCCCATCCCCGAAGCCCAGCTCAGGCGGAGGAAAACAGAAGAAGGGATTTCAAGGTTGCTGCAGGGCTCCTCAAGGTGAGAAAGTGCTATAAATACAACCGTGATGAATGTGTGCTTAATCACATGCCTCTTAAGTAATCACTTCAGTGGTGTTTTACCAAAAAGTTCCTAAGCAAAGTATAATTTCCTTTCTCTACAACACTGAGAATTTCTTGTACTTTACTAGAAAAATAAAACATGCCAATTTTTGAAGAGGAACTGCTGCCAGCTACCAACTCAATGAGCTTTTTAATGTAAGTCCACCCCCTTCAATGTGTGCATATGTCTGAATATAAATCTATATATTTTAAAATGCTTATAATTCACTTTTATCATAGGATGTAGTAAAAGCGAAGTCACGACTCCTTTGAGTTTACTGAATTCACAATATCCAGGGAATAAAAGGTCTCACTGTCCTTCTTCATGGATATTGAATTATTGCAAGACCACTGTCCATCTAGTGTCAAACAAAGTGAAATAGGATTTCTCTAAAGTGGAACATTATTTCCATTAGTTATATATATATCAGAGAGAAAGCTTTTACCTATAATTACATAAATCAATTACAGGCTTTAAACCAAAGTCTGACATGAATTAGATTTACAACATATGTAACCTTTAGTTGACCTACACTTCATTTTTTAAATTGGGTCCCCTTATAATAAAGTAATCAATAAACAGGATACCACGAACAGTATCCCTTCTATTTGTCAATATTATAAATGATCAGCTTGGTGAATGCAGAAAGCAAATAGCTATTGGTCTAACCTTTTGGAGCCTATGTCCTGAAAGCAAGATCTATGATTTTTACTTCATGGCTTTCTGTACTTAAGGCACCCATTTCTGCACCTTCAGAGAAGATACAGCTATAAATGCATATGCAAATGTCTTACAAATTTAGTGCCTGTGGGATGCATTCATTTCAATAACCTTAACTGCCCTGTGTTGGGGAGGTGAAGGGCTGCTGCATTTCCTGCGGATGGCTCTGCTGTATTTTTGAGGCCGGCCTTCTCTCATCAACCTGCTTCCTGTGCAGCCTTCTGTCCATCTATCAAGTGCCATTCTGACAACCCTGAATATAAAATGCCTTTGCAAAGGCCTCGAGACTGACAGGTAAGTGTTCTAGGAACGGAATCAGGAAACGCTGAGTATGCTTAGCCACTTCGGTGGGTGTGTGCAGCATCCAGCAGGTAACTTGTATCAATTTCCTCGCTGTAAAAACTAGAAAATGGCACCCGGGAGAACAGCACACCACTGTTAGTGCTCAGCTCCCGTCTTGTGGCAGGTACCTGATGAAACAAGTGTTACTTAGCAGCATTCAAAGAACAAGCCGGACGTCTACTATATATCACTGGGATTCACAAAAGGCTGCTTTGTCCCTAATTTCTCAACCCAGAGATCCTTGGGGATCACTGCGACCCCTGGGACAGAGGTCGAGAGAGGGGCTGTGCTCTTGCTGTGGGCGCCAGCACTTTCTGCCAGACCCACCCACCTGTTTCCATGCAGACTCACACAGTCCCTCCGGGGGCTTGTTTAATGCTCACAGGAAGTGGCATTTGCTGCACCTCTGACCTGGGTCTCTGTTAACATTTTCTGCTTCAGATGCCCAGCTCAGGAAGAATGCATTTCTTTGTGGTGTCTTGACAACCTCAGTTCAGAAATGCCAGCTGGTGCATACCTTTTGCATGTTGGTACCTCGCAAGTGAGGTGCTCTTGGGGGGCCCTGCACTCCTGAGCTGTGGTAATGCCATGGAAAACAGCTGGTGACACCTACAGTTCAATACACACTCACACACACTCAGGCTCTATCACAGTGGTGTGGCCCAGAGTATATCCCAAGTGTAGAAAACACAGAGACATTGGCTGCTCACAGGGCAGGACTGTGTTGGTGATATTTTTTCTTCTTTCCACTTTTCTATTATTTTTCTAATTTTCTATGATCGAGAGTTGTGCTAATAGCTGACATCCATTTACTTGTAAACATGAGCTGTTAAAAGTCGGCACGTTTTACTTGTTGGTAGCAGAAAGGGAGATGGATCGTTGGGAACGAAGCTGGAGTTTCTAGGGCAGGTGCTGAGGTGTCCTGTGAAGGCTTCGTTGAGGAGGGTGGAGGTGCCTGTCTCTGAGTAGAGGGAGAAGCCTTGCAGAGCTCTCTTGGCCCGTGGGCACCCGTCCTCCCCTGGGTCAGACGCCTGCTTTTCCTCCCCTGACTCTTCTGGGCAGACCCGGAGTAGGGCGTGGAGCGGTGCTGTGAGGAGGCTGCGATTTCCGATTTCCGGGGACCAGGTCCTGCCCTTTGGCCCACCCTGAGCCCTTAGGGCCGGCTCTGGATGGTCCAGAACCCGGCAGGGCCAGGGGCGCCATCCCGCCGCAGACTCCTGGGTTTCCCATACTCAGGACTGGAGAGTCACAGCTGGGGTTGGACCGCCTGCCAGTGCAGCGCCGCTGCCCGCAGCTCAGGGAGCGCGTTCCTACTCAGCCACAGGTGCCCGGCTGGGGAACCAGGCTGGGACACAGGTGTCTCAGAGGGAGTTGGGTGACATTTTGGGGCTCCGTCCCGCCTGGTGTCACAGTCGGGTTGGGCCCACCTGGGCGACAGTTCCGGGGTCCCGTCCTACCTGTGTGCCTCGAAGGAAGTCGTCCGCGGAGCGGGTGCCCATGAAGGGCAGCTGCAGGTGCGTGTGCGGGTCGATGCCCCCGGGCAGCACCAGCTTCCCCGCCGCGTCCAGCACGCGGGTCCCCGCGGGAGCCCGCAGCCCCGGGCCGAGCGCGCGCACCAGGCCGTCCTGCACCAGCACGTCGGCGTCCTGCGAGCCCTCGGGGCTCACCACGCGGCCCCCGCGCACCAGCAGCCGAGCCATCGCGCCTCCCGCGGGGCGCACCGACCGGACGGACTGGGACCGGGACCGGACCCGGCGGACTTTGAGGCCGTGGGCCCCGCCCCGGGGAGGGCCGGCGCCGGCGTCCTGCTGTCCGGCGAAGGCACCAAGGGCGCCCGCCGCTGCGCCTCCCCGCGTGGATCTTCCCGAGCTGCGCGGGGTGCCGGTGGTCCGGTCCAGACGGAACTGCACAGGGAGACCCCGTCTCAAAATTTTTTCTCTCATTCATCTACCCACCTTGTCCCCCTTCTCTGATATCTACTTACGCCTATCTAAAGTTTCCTCTGCGAACGGTTTACTGAATGGGATGCCCTGGAAATCTGCACGGGTAACTTCTAAGTTTTTTGTGTTGTCATATAAACACTTGGATTTGCAGTGAATCTTTCAAGGCAACAAGAAAAAAAATACAAGCAATCACTCAAGGCAGAAATCCTTCATTTAAGGAAGCAGTCTCCAAGGCAGAATGTGAATCTGCGGTCAAGGCTTAGGGCTAACGGCCTGGGGGTGTTAAATGGACTTTTTCATTTGCAGAAATAACCCAGTGTTTCTGATAGGACTCGTATTTGTTTTGGGTAACGTTTGAAGTTCCAGGGCATGAGTGTGGAAGGTGGGCCCCTTCTCGCGTCAGCCACATTCAGCCCTGGAGAAGCCCGTAGGCAGCTCCACTGGAGGCCAGCAGACCTTGCATGGGCTTTGGCCACTCGGATAGGAGTTCTGGGACAGGTACCAAAAATATGGTCTAGGAATCTTCTGGGGAGGATGTTGAGGAGGCGGCCAGGCAGGGCGTCCGTGACGGGCTTCATGTCAGGCCAAGGGCAAGATTAGTTAGTGCCTGGCAGGAGAGAGCCCTTCAGCAAATACTTATAAAACAGTTGATGAATGTGACCACGCTAGATACTGGTTTTAAGCCCTTACGTGTATTATTTCATCTCTGTGAGAGCTCCACGGTGTAGGAAATACTATGTCCACTTCACAGAAGTAAAAACTGGAGCAGAAGTTGACAGCCAAAATAATATGCTACTTTGAAAAGGTTTTAAGAATAGTGGTATCCAGAACCGCCACACTATATTGGTGAATAAATGAAAATGAACAGTGTTTCCTGTTAATTTATAAAGCAACTGCTTTTCTCCTGCAGAATATGCAGAATTACTTTCTTGCTTCTGGGACAAAACACCTGACACTCACAACCTAGAGCAGGAAAGGTTTATTCTAGCTCACAGTTTACATAGAGGTTTCAGCCCATCGTTGGCTGGCTCCAAAGCAGAGGTGCCTGGCATAGTGGCAACAGTCCACGGCAGGGCAGACAGGAAGCGGCGGCCTTCCACTTTCCCTTTTGATTTAATCCAGGCTATACGCCTATTGGCTGGTGCCACCCACATCCAGACTGGGTCTTCCCTCTTCGGTAAATCCCTCACCGACATTCTCGAGATAGGAAAATGAGCATTAAATTGTAGTCAAAATACCAAAATGGGTGAACTGTGTACGGACCACCCAAAGGAAGCAGGAACAGGAAGCAGTTACAGTATACCACGGAGACACACAGACCTTATGCTGACACGCATGTGTATATATGTGGACATGCAAAGGACGTTTTTGAAGTCTAGAAAATATCCGCTGCATTGGTTACTTCACTTTCAGAAATTCCTTCCAGCTCTAAAATATTACTGTTTCTGTTTCACCTTCAATATTAAGTGTGATGGGGGAAAATGCAGTCACAGACAACTCTCAAGCAATGCTATTATCGACATCCAATTTGGAAGCCATTCCTGAGAACAGGCTTTCCACTGCTGCTTGCTTCTGACTTACCTGAGTGGGACAAGTCCTGTCCCGTGGCTGTCCTTCCCTGAGTTCAGGGCAACAGGGCAGGCAGGATGGAGTGCAGCACGAAGGTAGGTCTGGGGCTGCGGCAGCATGCTGAGCAGCTAGGTGCTGACAGTGCCTCTGCCTTTCAGTGGCCTCACTCCCACCCCGATTTCCTGTTGCCATGACGACTGAAGACCTTGGGAAGCAGGAGCGACTCAAACGCTGCAAGCAGATGCCCTCTTTGCACTTAGGGGCAGGGGACACACCCCAGGGCCAGGGTGGAGCCCACCACACAGCTAGCCTCTCCTTTCCTTTGCACTGACTCATGCTCAGACAGTGCTGCCCAGCACAGTGGTGAGACCAAGACCCTTCAGGGAAGAGATGACATTCAGAGTGGTGTCCATGAGCTTCCAGGCATGCATCTATGGTGACCTGCCCACTGGTGTAGGCTTTCTTATGGCAGACTCTGTATACAGTGGTAGTTCAGTTCAGGAACTTAATGCTTCCCACGATTCTAGTCACAGCCTGAGTTGGACAAGAACCGAATAAACTTCAGCGGCTGCCTCAGCGTGACCTTATGGGGAAATCTGATTTGGTTCTTGTCCAATTCAGTTTGTGATCAGAACTTCAGAAAGAATTAAGTTGGGGCTTGAACCTAACACTTTTGCTTTGAGCTATATCCCACTTTTATTTTTTGAGACAGAATCTAAGTCATTAAGTTACCCAGACTGGGCTTGAGCTTGTGATATGCCTGCCTCAGTTTCCCAGTGTTCTGGGATTACAGGCATGTTCCACTGTGCCTGGCCAGAGAATATACTTTCTAAAAGTGTTCCTGGGATATTTTTAAAATGGAAAGACAATAAACTCCAAAGAAAAATATTGTTTAATGTCATAAAAATAAAAATTAAAAGAATTTAAAAACAATACTACCAGTTATATCAAGAAATTCTATTACCCAGGGAGAAGCAATCATGGAAAAATTCTGTAAAAACTTTTGCGCATAACTGGGCGTGGTGGTATATGCCCGTAATCCCAGAACTCAGGAGGCTGAGGCAGGAGGATCCTTTTGAGTTCTACAAAGGAGTTACAAAGTGAACTTAAGGCTAGCCTGAACTACATAGTGAGACCCTGTCTCAAAAAGACAAACCAAAACAAAATTTTTGGGTTAAAGAAGAAATCAAAAGTGAGACTTAAGGGGAGGGAGGGAACTCCATGGGGAAGGGCTTGCCTAGCATGCAGGAGGTCCCGACTTGAACCCTAGCCCTGCCAAGAACAAAAACACTGAAACTTAAGAACACCTAGAAAATAATGACAACCCTAGTGCACCTCCATGATTTAGCTTAAGGAACACTCGAAATTAAGTCCATGCCTTCAATCATGTTACTAAGAAATAAATGAATCAATTACTGAGTCTTTAAGTTAGGGAAAAATAATGAACAGCAAAAAGAAAATTTATTGATGTGGAAATTAACTAATCAAAAAGCAAAAATAATTACAAATACAGGTAAGACATGACCTTTTGGGGAAAAGGCGCACACACACACACACAGGCCAACTGCTAGCTCTGCCCTTCCCCCCCCCATAGGCTCTCCTTTTGGTATGCCGGCTTACCTCCTGTGAGTGTGAGTAACCCTGCCCCAGCCCCGGGAGTGGCCAGAGTTATAGGGGAGCGTGCCCAGCCTGGCTGTCTGTCATCACAATCAAGAAGCAAGGGTGCAGCAGCAGTCCTCATGAAGATGGAGAGAAAACTTGCTCAGTTCAGGCAAATCAATTTGAAAATCTGGATGAAACAGGTGGTCCTTGATCCCAGAAAAGACATCACAATCACACAGAGCAGGGGCCAGAGACTATAAGAAAACTATCAAAACCAGTTTCTAAGTATCTGCCAGACCAATTTCACTGGAATTGTAAGGCACAGAAAATTCCAAAGCTATTTAACTAGTGCAGAGCACAGAAATTGGGGGAAAGTTTCCAAATCCACCAGCATAAAACTAATATAAATTCAAAGATGTGTGCACGTGCACACACACACACAGACACACACACACACACGGGCTAATTTGACTGGCAAGCATAAATGCCGAATATCTCAAACACAATAGGAAACACAATCTAGCAATATATTAAAAAATACACACTGTCAAATAGAATTTATTTCAGGAATGTAAAGATGAGGATGGTTTAAAATTACAAAATATATTTATAAAACCCACCATACCAGAGTCAAAGGAGAATCACTGAAATAGTCCCATGGATGTTGAAAAGGCATGTGATAGAATTCAACATGCATTCTTAGAAAGCTTGTTTAAAATAGGAATCAATGGATACTCCTTAATATGATCAAACCTATCCATCTCAACCCAGTGCATGTCATCATAGCCAGTGTTATTTAACATTTTTCTAGAAGCACTTACTAGCAATTAAACAGAACACAAGTTCATAGGCAACCTGCTGATCCAGGCTTGTAGATGACATGATTACGTACCTGAAAACCATTATTTCAAACTATAAGAAAGCCAAGTCTGGTGGCTGGGTAGAAAACTAACATTACAAATCATTTGCCTTTATGTATCCTAAAATCAGGCTAAATAATACATTGAAAGGACTTTGCTAACCATAGTGATGAAATGATGAGATCTGTAAAGAATAAACCTTAGAGATGTACGACATTTCTGTAAACTACATGTGAAAGAAATACTCCCCCCCCAAATAAATAGGCACTGTTCAGAGGGCACCAGGATTTAGAGAAAAGATTTTCATATAATGATATAAAAATCCCCTAAGTTAATCAACAAAATTAAAACTGACCAAAAAAAGTTTGTGGGTCTCAAGGAGTCTAAAGCTCAGATGTAAAAATATGCAAGAATATCAGATACACTTCCAAGTTACTAAATCAATGTAGGGCTGACACAAAAGGAGGCAACTAGAAGAAGAGAATTAGTCTAGAAACAGACCCCAGTAATGTGCATTTTACTACATAGAAGCCGAACTGCAAACTAATAAAGGACGTATTATTCAACGTGTAGCTTTGGGAAAACTAGTCACTGGGACGGGGGGGTGTGAAACCCTAAATTCAGGACAGACCACTAACAAAGGTGAAAAGTAATACTCAACTTCAAGTACTCAAATGCTAAGGATGCATTTTCTCGAGAAAAGCGCAGAAAATGCATGCACAGTACGATCTGCACTGTGGTATGTGGCCTTTGCAGACACAGGGGTCCATCTGTGTGACTGGGTGCGCAGCGTGCGGTGTTTCTGAGGGGTGCATAAGAACGTGCACTGGCGCCTGTCTCTCTGAAGGGGACCTAGAGGATGGGTGTCAGGGGTAGGAGAAGGGCCGATTTTCTAGTTTGAACCAGGTAGGTGTATTAACTAATGAAAAGGAAAATAAAACATATGCCAGAATGTAAAACCAAAACCCTACAGTCAATGGAGTATTATCAATAAGAACTAAAAGATTATTAATTTGCTAACTGAATTCTGTCAGAATACTCTATAGGTCCCTGAAGTGTACATAAAAATAATGTAAAAACAGAACCAATCGTGTCGCTCTATCTGCCAAGGTAGCCTACACAGGAGGTAAATGCTCCAGGCCCTGAGGGCATCTCACCCTGGGCAGAGTGTAAATTACTGCTCGCTTCTACAGTAGTGAACGAGAATATACCTGCTTTCATTGTCTTCTACATTAGATATTTTATAGCCCAAATCTGTATTTGTACCACAATTCAACAAAAATAAACAACAACTTTGATTTAAAAAGTACCTCAAGGCAATACAAAATCATTTTAATTTTTGATACATATTAAAACATTTTAGTCAGTTCTTTCTGACAGCATAACACAAGTACACAAGACCTCAAACATGCTTTAAAATGACATTCGGCAAAGTACTTAAATTTAATAAATAGCAGTAATCCACACAAATACATTTTCGTACTCAATCATGAAGCTACTAAAACAGACAGCTAAAGAATAAATAAACAGGAGTTGACAATAAAAAAATAAAGATGTTTTGCAATTCACTCTACTTAAAAAAGGGAGTCATCTGAATTATGTCTTAATTCGCTTTTCTTCAAAATTACAGCATGACCCCCCCATGAATAAAATATATTGAAAAAAATCACTCTTACAATAACGCAGTTTTTAAATACAACAAATAAATATGAAACTGGCAAAGCAAATTCAAGTTGTAATACAAATGCTCCCCAACCCCGATAAAAGCTATGGAAATATAGAGTCACTGTGGTAGCAAATAATAGTATTTAAAGTGATAGTGCTTGTGCACTGAACTCATCTGAGACCTTGACACAACTGTAGTGCAAATCTGTAGGGTCCAATACAAGCACAACCCTAGAATATTAGGGGAAAACATTACCAGTTGGAACTTACCATGTACAACTTCTGTACATATTTTATAAAGTTCAAAGTTTAATGCATAGTAGAATATCTTCATCTGCTTAACTCTGTCCCTAAATAAGAGATGAAAAAGGAATGACTCGGGATTTTACCATTTGGTTTGTACCATGTTATAGTATTAAAGTCAATATTAGAAAATCTATAAAAGTTTTACTTTTGCCGTTAATTCATCTAACTCTACCTAAATTCACATCACTATGTCAAACATAAGAGAAAGGTTTTGAGGAAGTTTTCTTCCCTTTAACAATATGATGAATGCAGTAAAAGTTAAATAATGTACCGCACAAATAAAAAGGTGAGTGTAAGGATGTTTTCTTTTTGCACATGAACAACCTTACGTCTAGTGTACTGATACGCGATGTGCTGGCAAAAGCGTGAAGGATTCCGTCGAACGGCCCTTCCCCAGGGACTCCATATGGTCGGCCCGTAAAAGGCAGGGCGCAGCAGCCTGCGTGAACCGCTAGCGACCGCAGTACCACGACGGGGGCGCTGCGAGAGGGCACGGGAGCCGGGCGCACGCCTCAGCGGCCGGCCGGCACTCCCCACGCAGACCCCTAGCACAGCAGCAGTGCCTCGTCGTCGCCTGCCTCGCTCTTGCGAGCCGCGTCCCGGCACGAGTCGGGCACTTGGGCGGTGTGCACCACGCCGCAGCGCTCGCAGGGCCCGTCGCGGCCCGGCCTGGAGACGGCAAGGGCACCACCAGGCGGCTGCCGGGGCCTGGGGCCCGGCTCCGGGGCCAGGTCGAGCAGTGGCCGGGAGCAGTCGGCGCCGTCGGCGGCGGGGACCAGCAGCTCCACGTCGTCGTCGTCCTCCTCCTCCTCGCGGCGCGCGCCGGGTGCGGGCTCCAGCCGTCTCAGCGGGCTCTGGCTGTGCGGCGCCGGTCCCGCGCGCCCCAGCGTCAGACGCACCCAGCGCAGCCCCTGCGTGACGCGGCTCAGCGCACTGGAGAGCGGGGCCCGCGCGGGGCTGGCGCCCGGGGCCTCGGCGCGCGCCGCGTCCCTGTCCCTGGTGGGGGCCGCCTCCGCCCCGCCCCGCGCGCTCCCCGCGGCCTCCACGGCCGAGCCCGGGGCCACCTTCTGCGGCAGAGGCGCCACCACGCCGCCCGCCGCGCCCCCTGCGTCCCTGCGCTCGGTCTCCGCGTCGGCGTCGTCGGACTCCACAGAGAACAGGCTCCGGTGCGCGTGGCCGCGCTCCGCGTCTCTGCCCGCGCCCTGGCTGGGCACCACCTCGTCGCCGTCTGCCGAGACCAGGGCCAGGGAGCCCGCGTGCCGGGACCGGGCGAAGCTGAAGATGCGGCTCCAGATGCTGCCGGCCCGGCCCCCTGCGGGTAGCCGGAGGGACGTGAGGCCCAGCTGGGAGCGCACAGCCAGCCGCAGGTTCTCCAGCACGGAGGCCTAGGAGAGAGCAGAACACTCAGTGCGGGCCAAGCTTTCGGCCGCCCGCCCACGGGTGGGGCCGCCTGCACTTCCGTCCTCAACTTCCCCAGGCGGCACACGTGAATGTCACGCAAAACCTAACAGTTCAGCTGCTGGCAGGAAGCTAACCCTCGGGCGGGCAAGTATCACGGCTGAAACGCGCACCTACTTCCGCCAGCGTCTGCGGAGGGGGAACGAGATGCTCTGTGCGAGGTTCACCCCACGCTAGCACAGTGATTAGCTGATTAATCTACAGATTTGTACCACGAGCCACTGCTCACTGCAGGCACGAGCTCCCTGATGCCTATCTTACATTCCGCTTTCAGGTTTGTTTAATGTTCACGGTAACGGTTATTTCGTCTCAAGACCATAATGCGATGTGTCTAGGACGAGGAAGGCCAACAGATCAGTCTTTCACGAGGCGACCGCTCTGAAAGTCAAGTCCTTTCTGTTTTTTAAACATAGAGCAAGTTAGACTTGATCTACAAGGTTAAACTTTCCTAAGTTTGAATGTGGGAATTACATTTCAGAGTTGAGTCTCAACGGTTTGTTGAATAAACAGATATTAAGGATTTCATTACACTGTCACAATAGAAGGAATTAATGCATTTGTAATACAGCCCAGAAAAAAAATGAAATACTTGTTTATGATATTACACAACAGTATCTTGATTCCTGTCTTTACGGGTTAAGTTTTATTTTCTACAGTTCAGTGTTTATAAATCATTATACTGAAAATAACATCTGGAAAAATACTTGAAAACTGTCATTTCTCACCAAGGATTTCCTAATAGACTCAAATGGGGTGACAGACTAACCAGAAATCTCACTTACCAAAGGTGAAGTGTATTCCATTTGGAATAGTTAAATCACTGAGAAAACAGTATTTACCAATTTTTAACTCTTACCTGAAGACAATTTTTATAAATGTTCCTAGATAAATTTACAATTCAACTGTTTATAAATCTTTACATCTAAAAATGAACCATAGCACATTTTTAAGCCTCGAAAAATAAATTTAAAAAACACCCAGTAAGAAGTTTAGTGAATTCTAAAAACATTAGTAAGAATGAATTACTATACCAAAGGAGTTGAATTCTTAGTGCAAAATCCAACCTGAAGCTTTCCCTAAAGTGAGGTAGAAATGTTAACTTCATTTTAATTACTTTCACTGGTAACTGATTAATCTACCATGTAGTATTTTACCTGTATATTAACTTTATTATTCATCATTAAATTTAAATGTTCAGTCCAAGTAGTTTGCCAAAGTGACTTTTGAATCTCAGTGCACTAAATTAACCTAGACAGTAAAATGCTCAAGGATCACACAGCCAAATCAGAGGAGTAAAACTACTTTTTTGGTAGTATTTGTTGAAGTGTAATAAAAATATATAATTTTAAATTCTCCATATATTTTATCCTTAATTTGCTTGCAGAAATCCTCTTAAGTCAAGAGCCCTTCCTTTACTGGTATGGACCTATATAGGTATAATTTCATTTTTAAGAAGTACTGAAACATAACAGAAATTGTAGTATCTATCAAAAGACTCCTAGAATTAATCAAATTCTAGAAATATAGCAGAATACAAAATTCAACACACAAAAACCAATAGTGTTCCTCTACACTAATAATGAAGCCACGGTGAAAGAATTTAGGAAACAGTAGCACTTACTACAGCACCAGGAAAAACGAAATACTTAGGAATCAACCCAACCAAGGGAGTCAAAGACCTCTACAATGAAAAGTGCAGTACTCTGAAAAAAAGAGATGAAGGAGGACATCAGAAAATGAAACGTCATCCCCTGTTCCTGTATAGGCAGAAGCAATATTGGCCAAATGGCCATACTACTCCCAACCTGTGTACCCAGAACTGGGATACAGATTTAACGCAATCCAATCCAAATACCTGGAAAACACTCCTCACATAACTAGAGAAAGCAATCCTAAATTCACGTGGAACCAGAAGGGTCCCAGCACAGCAAAACCAGTCCTGGGCAACAACATTAAAGTAGGAGGCATCACAATTTGAGACTTCAAGCTGTATTTCAAAGCCACAATGATAAAAGTAGCACAGTGCTGGGCATAGTGGCACATGCCTGTAATTTGAGCACTGGGAAGGCTGAGGCAAGAGGACTGCCTACAGTTTGAGGCCAGCCTGGGCTACATCGGAGTTCAAGATCAGCCTGAATTACACAGCAAGACCCTGTCTCATAAACAAAACAAGACAAAATAAACATAACACAGAAAAAGCATGGTATTGGCACAAAAAACAGACACATGGATGAGTGGAACAGAGCAGAGGATGCAGAAGCAAGCCCCGGCACATGTACCCATCTGATCTCTGGCAAAAGGGCCAAAAGCACATGCTGGCAGAAACAAAGCCTTTTTACAAATGGTGCTGGGAAACCCACACATCTACATCCACACGTGTGAGAGTGCACCTAGACTTGCACCTCTTACCACGTGCTAATCCTAAAATCCAAATGGGTCAAAGATCGAAATGTTCAAGCAGAAGCACTCTGCTGGAAGACAAAACAGGTAAAACTCTTTAGGACACAAGCACAGTACACAAGGACTTTCTGAATTGAACAGAAGTCCAACTGCCCAAGACGTAACATCAAGAATCAATGGGATCTTATCAAACTGAAAAGCTTTTTTGCGCAGCAAAGGAAACAATCAACAGGATGAAGAAACAACTTACAGCACAAGAAAAAAGTTTGCTAGCTATTCCTCCGAGGACTAATACCTAGAATATAGAAAGAACTCAAAAAAATTAGACCCCCTCCAATAAAAGACCCAATCAAAAGAAAGTACACAATCAAAAAAAAGTACAAATGGCTAACAAATACATGAAAAAAAAAGTTCAACCTCTCCAGCCATTGGGGAAATGTAAATTAAAACTACACAATTCCATCTTACTTCAGAAAACATGGCCACTATCAAGAAATCAAATAATAATCAATGCTGGTGGGGTTATGGGAAAAAAGGAACCCTTCTACACTACTGGCAGGAATGTAAACTAGTACAGCTACTATGGAAATCAGAAGATACCCTGAAACACTAAAAATAAGACTCTACTCAACCCAGAAATTCTCCTTCCAGATAGCTTCTAAAGCATTAAAGAATCTATTACAGCAACATATGCACACCCCTGTTTATGGCAGAGCAAGTCATAATAGCTAAAATTTGGACGCAGCCTCTATGTGCATCAGCAGATGCATGGATAAAGAAAATGTGGTGCTATACCCAGTGGAGTCTTACTCCACCATAAGAAAGGTAAACTGAGTCACCTGTAGGAAAATGGAGACAGGTTGAGCTCATAATGTCAAATAAAATAAATCAGACACACAGCCTAAATGTTACATGGCTTCTCTTATATGAGAAACCAAAAATATACAGAGCAAAGGAAAAGACAGATTACAGGAAACAGAGATAGAGCTTTTGCAAATGAGAAGGGGCCCACCCAAGAGGAGGAGGGAGGGGCAGGAGAGGAGATGCGAAAAGGATGAAGGTGTGCTGTGTGTGTGTCTCAACCCCAACCCCATGACGACTGCAATCATTATGTACTACACACATGGACTAATAAAAAACAAAAATTAAAAGAAAAACTGCAACATACCTGATTAGGTGAACAAACCGGAAAATCTTCTACTGGTGGAATTAAGCCCTGAGCAATCAATTGTCCATAAGAGGGAGGAGCTTCTCTTCTTAACAGTTCTGCTTCCACTCGTGACAACTGGGTCTCGAATGATCTTTGAGAGCAGAGAGGGATAAAAAGGGTTTACAAAAGGCATGTCTAAACGGCAATTTTCTACCATCAGTGCTTTCAACAACCTGACACTCTAGTGCATTTTGAAAGCTCGGTCCACAGGCTAAGGACACAAGGTCAAGGTAGATCTGCTGTGCAGAGGAGCTTCATACTATCAACATCCTGGGTGACTGTTCCAAGGGGCTGGAGTCCCTGTCAAAGGCACAGGCATGGAGAGAAACACTAGGCTGTGTCTGGACTTTAGGTGACACTCTGAATAGCCCCACAGACATTTCATCCGGCAAGTTCAACATGGTTCCTCCCAGGTAAGAGTGAAATGATCACCAATCCTCTTTCTGGAAGACCTGGATCGTGAACTTCAGACTCTGACCCTTCACTGTGTTTTGGTGTGACATGAGAACATCTTGTGGCCCTTCCCACGTGGCAGGAGAAAAGATGAAGCAACGGTTGGGAAGACGCTGGTACCTCTGCACGGTCTGCGACCTTCACCGCCACTACCCTGTTGGTTACATCTGTTACTGCAACTCTCTGGGCCTGAAGACCCTTGTCCCAGAGGTCCTAGAGGACCTCTTTGCCCCTGCTTCTTCCAGGCTGGCTTCCTCTTACACTGCACGGAAAACTCACCTCCTCACAAGTCACCTCTGAACACTTAACCACCCAATATCATGGCAGGAATCTTATGCCTGTTCTCATCACCTATCAGTGCTTTTGGATCCTGGGGTCCAGACACACTGACTGGGCACTTCCTCTCTGAGCAATATGTGATGGTCCCCCTGCTAGTGGCTCCCAGGCTTTTTTAATCTCCCGTGCCTTTTCTCTGCCTGCATTCTGCTCACCCATTCTCCCATCCAAGTACTAACCAGGCCCAACCCTGCTCAGCTTCTGAGATCAGACAAGATTGGGCGCGTTCAGGGTGGTGTGGCCGCAGACTGTGCACGTACTCTAATGCGCCCCTCCCCGAGGAAAGCCTTCCACCCTCACCACATCAGGCGCGTCTGACTTGCAGGGCGCTTTGCTTCACAGCTCTTACAGACTTACATTTTTGTCATCTTACTCTACGCCACTTCCTTCCTCCTAACTGTAAAGTGCTTCTGAGATTAGAGTTTATTCCTTTTTCACTTGTAGAGTGCTTTGAATGTATCAGCCTATCAAAGGAGAAATTACTGAATATTTATAAAAACAGGTTAAAAGTTACAACTGAAAGTTGCAGCTCACAAATTCCTATAAAAAAGTTCATATGAAAACAGGAGCTGGTCTACGGCCATACCACCCATCCTGAACCCGCCAATCACGTCTGAAAACATGAGCTGGTAAATACGGATTGGCTTTTCCCACCCTTGTAGTTCGTAATGAGTTCAGCCTTGAATTCTGAGCTTTTCACACGAATATTATGATAAGCAATAGTTATACATTTTAAAACTAACGAAGAACAAAAAATACTGCTAATGCCATGGAAGGACTTGTGGCACACATGCATTCGGGCCATGTTTTTAAGTTAGCACAGCTCTTGATACTGACCTCCGTTCAAACATCCGCAGGGAGTAAAGCTTACATGTGCACCCCAACGCGATGACGAGCAGCAGGCCACAGATGAGGCTCCCAATGACGGCCGCAGTGATGACCCTGGTTGGCACGATCACCGGGCAGTTCTCTTCGTCACTGCCGTCACCACAGTCATCCTGAGAATCACACACCCAGCTCTCAAACACACAGCGATTGTTTTTACAATGAAAATTTCCTGGCTGGCAAAAAAAGCAGTTTTTTTCATCTGAGCCGTTGGGACAGTGATTCTGGTAGTTGCAGCGGTCGGAGCGGGGATAACAGACACCGTTTCGGGAACATGGAAATTCTTCCTTCTGGCACATGGTACAGTTGATTTCATCTCTCCCGTTTGGGCAATGCCAGTACCCATCGCAGCGCTGCTGCTCAGTGTAGCAGCCCCAGTTCCCACCACAAGGTATTTCCCAGGGCAGACAGAAGCCATCAACTTGGTAAGTGGCATTGAACCCCCTGGCGGCGTTTACTTTATCTGCACAAAAATGGACCCTTATTTGTCCAGAGGAAGACACAACTGTAAGAGGTGCGTGAGAATCAAAGGCAGTCAGCACACGCAGAAGCTTGTGTGGATTCTCCTCCAGTCCATCGTATATTTTGACGTAGTCGCCATAGCCAGTGCCATCGAGTTTGAAGTCAGTGAAGCGTATGATGACTTTACGATGGTCACCAGTGTCTATCAACCAGGTACAATTGCTTCCAGGAGGGTAGAAGTCTGGGTAATTGGGAGAATTAAAAGTACCATAGAAATATTTTAACCACTGCCCACAAGTTGGCACATCACAATCGATCTCATCTCCAAGGTCGAGGCAGTCAATGTTCCCATCGCATTTTAAAGACTCCGGGAGGCAGGTATACACTTTGGTGAACCGGGACAGACACTGGAACTGGTTATAAGCACAGGGCTGAAATGAAGCAGCTGTTGGAGGGCTCGCTTCTCTGGCACAGATCTCTTCATCAGAACTGTCTCCACACTCGTCCATGTTATTACACTTCCAGGCTTCGGGTATACACTTCCCATTACCACAGCGAAACTGACCACAAGCACAGCTGGGCTCCTCTGATCTTCCTGGGAGAATGTGGGGGATGGAAAGAGAAAATATTCTTCAAAACATATCTAGGTATTTTAAAAGTAAATACTGATTAGGCCCAAGTGTTAATGGTTTTTAAAAATATTGTTAAAAAACAGATTATGTTCTGATGACAAATTAGTACTGGCACTAATTAGCCAGCAATTTATCAGTTGTCCATTATTTTTTCCTTGGGTTCTTTGCATCTTGAACTAAAAGCAGGAAGGATCAATTCAATTTTTGCAAAGAGCTACTGTACTGAAGAACTTAGCAAAATGATGAGAGACTCATGAACCAATAGGCTATGCTACCTAATAATGCTAAGGAACATTGTATCAACACTATTAAAGTGATGACAGACATTTTTAAATGAAAAACTTCATCCAAAATAATCACCTGCTTAAATGTTTTCATATTCTTCTCTATTCTTTATAGATACATATACAATATTTTTCCATATATATCTATAGTATGTTTTACACTCTTATGTTAAACTGTTACTGTTTCATGTAACTATGTAACACTTGCATTTAATAATTTCTGTTCTGTAACACAATTACAAAATACTGCATAAATTTAAGCTGAAGATATAAATTTATTCATCAAATAAACAAATGAAAGAAAAAACCTGACGTGGGTAGAAAATCCCAGTAATCTCAGTGCACCATCCTCAACAATAAGACAGGGAAAGACAACCCAACAACAGACTACTACAGTCTTCAAGTCAACAATGTTGGGCCAATTCTCACTTTTCTGCTAACAATGTTATTTATTAGTAAAGCAAAAAATGAGTAGGAGCAAAATATTACAGGTTATGTTAAGAAAATAGAAAAAAAGCCAGTATTTGGTAAAGGAAATTAATTTCAGATGATATAAAATAATTATTAGCAAAAATTACATATAACTAATGCTCTAAAATTTGCGTTATGTGATCTATTTACTCTTTTTTGGATACAGTTTAAGAAAGGCAAAAAAGAAAAGACTTCTGAGGACAAACTCTGAAGGTAAATCTGGTTGTTTCTTTCATGTCTTTTCTTTTAAGTATAAAACAATGATAATTCCCATCAAAGAACACATTCTTGTAACTCCTGCTATGGATAAGCACTTGAGGAAGCAGGAACTGTACCCTGCAGGAAACCCGACCTGCCTCTGCGGCACTTCTCATCCCGTCAGGCGACATGGTGCAGCTGTGGGACCCTGCCCTACGGCCCCTGCCCCGAGCTCCTCATCTTCAGCCTCCCCGTCGCAGGGCCTCCTCCCCAAAGTGGACACCTTTCAGATGACCAGCCCTGAAGTGACTGAGGGCGAGCAAGCAGGGTTTGCTTGCAAAGCTTTTCTCTTTTCAAAAACACACCTGAAAAATAGGCCAGTCTGAAGCCCTTTCTCGAGATGCTGTCATCTGAGTGGAACCTGATCCACACATGGTCTTGTGAGGAGATGTACGGGGGAGGGACTGTGGAGCCACACACTCTGTAACTTTCAATGTTCTTGTACGTTTCTATTGTCAGCCAGTCCAAACTGCATCTTCTGGAACCCTGAATATCAAAATCCTGAAAACTAAAACAAGGAAAACGAGAAAAATTTCTGAATAACATACTAGATCTAAGGACATTATTATACACCTGCACACCTCCACTAGTTCTTCTTGGCTTTCCAGGCACATGACCCTGCCATCAGAAAGTAGTATTATGTCTGTGTCCCTAATATCTGTTATTTTATCCCCAGATTCCAGAATAGTTCTGGAATATCTGACTCCAAAACTGCTAAAAAGCAGGTGATAGCTGGCACTTTTTTCTTTTTCCTTAGGAAAACCCACTTCTAATTGAGAACACCCTCAATTGCTCTGTGTTTGAAACAGGCCCCTCTGTGATCTGATGAACAGAAGCATACACAGACAAAGTTGGCGTTCTCTTAGAAGATTAGCCTGGTCCCTCTGCTTGCTCAATGGAACACTTCTACATCAATTACGTTTTCTGGAGAGCAAACAGTATACATCTGGACAAAATTTTTAAAAAGTCAAAACAACCAAATACAAACTTTGTTTTGGTGTAAAATCTCTGGTAAAACTTTTTTACACAGAACATTTTAACATCAAACATGATTTTGTTCATAAAATATGGTCATGATAAAAGGGCAAAATAGCCACATTAGAACACATATGAAATTAGCTATTGCTTATGAAAATCAGAGAAACCAAAGTATCTTTTTCCAACATCTAAACATGTCTCACTAAGTGAAGATCTGACTTTATCTTCCTGTCTTCACCTTAGAGTAAGTTACAGTGAAGTTAAATATCCAAGGACATCAGGAAATTTGCTTTTTAAATGTCCTGAATAACTCTAATAAAGGGTGACAATTTGTTTTTAGCTTTTCACTATTATGAACACTGTTTTATTTATTTTTAAAAACCCATATACAGCTATTCATCTCTTATACACATGAGCAAGCATTTTTCTAGGATAGTTTCCTCGAAGTAGTAGTGCTAGAACAAAAGATACGATACCTCTTTAAATTTGATAGACACTCATAGAAAATGTTTACACTAATTCACAACTCCATCGAGTATCAAATTACCATATATTCCATCCCTCTGGCAAAATGAAACATTTATTTTAAAAATTATGTTGTCAATTATGTGAACAGGATAGATCATTACTTTTTTGCATTTCCTAATTTACTAACATAGAAACACTTTCCCCCACATTTCCCAGCTATTTCTATTCTCTCCCATGAACGGCTGTTATATCCCTTCGTCCATTAGGTTCTTCCTTATATAAGGACTCCACCTATTACAAAGCTAACTAACCTACATGGCTGTTACAAAGGCATTTCCCCCAACACCTGGTGCCCTCGGTGCTTCTCGGGCTGGTCACTGGTGTGCAGTGACATCTCTCAGTGTGGCTTTACGTGTACTTCCCTGAAGACACCTTACTATGAAGAGCTTTTCCTGATTTTAGCAGCCATTCTATCTTCTAAGATGTGTCTACATCTTTTGCCCGTTAAAGAAATCGGTGTGTTTTCTTGAGGAACAAAAATTATTCTTTTTTTTGGTACTAGGAATTGAACCCAACATTTTGCGCTTGCCAAGCAGGCACTGTGCCATGAGCTATATCCCCAGCCTACAAAAATTATTCTTATAATCTGGACTCAAACTTTTGTGTTAGGTATGTGTGTCACTAATACATTTTTCTAGTCTGTGGTTTGTCTTTTCATTTTCTTAATGGAATCTTTTAATAACCAGAGGTTTTAAGTTCTGGTTTTGGTAAAATCTAATTTATTATCTTCTTTTCCTTTATGCTTAGCATTTTTTGTATCTTAAGATCCCAAAAGTATTGTTTTTTTGTTTTAGTTTTAGCTTTTACATTAAACCTAGCATTTATTTTGAATTGATTTTTGTGTTTTTTAAGTAGGGGCCCAAGATTCTCTCTCTTTTTTCTCCTTCATTTATGCAGACTGTAGAAAATACAGTATTCATTTTTGTTTTGTCACACAGTATCACTGTCTGATCACTTAAGTCTAACATTTTGTTGGAATAGGTTAGTTCCTGCTTTGTTTTTAAGGCTTGGGTAAATTCTTAGTTTTAGAACATTGCATTTCCTTGAAAAGTAAGATACTTGTAGGGCTTCAGTAAAGACCTCACGTTATCTACGAAGGCCCTCTAGGTCGGCAGGTTTCAAACTCCTAGCTGGTGCACTCAGGGTGGACTAATGATGCAAACCCAAATCACTGCTGCTGCGGCTCAGGGCATTCGTCCACTGATGAGTGGGTAGCTCAGTGTGATGTTGGGAGGGGCAGCCTGGAGGAGGAAGCGGTCGCTTGGGCATGGCCTGGAAGGGTCTGTCTCCCTCCTGCCTCCCCTCTCTCTCCACTACCTTTCCTCCATGCCATGAGCAGCTCTCCTCCGCCAGGCCATCCCGCCTTGGAACCAGCTAACTACGTACTAAACCCTCTACAAGCTATGAGACAAAATACATAAGTCTTTTCTCCTTTAAGTTGCGGACGTCAGGTATTTTGTCCCAGCAATGAGAAAACTGTCTAAGACAGACTTTGGTGCCAGGAATAGGGTCACTGCTATGGCATCACCTGACTACGTGGTTCAGAAGCCTTTGGAAATGACTTGAAGGAGAGGTTTGGGAAGGTCTGGAGGAGACCGGCTGGAGAAGCAGCCCTAGGACGCTACACACTGAACTTGATGGGAGATTCCAGTCAGAACTCAGAAGGTCAGAAAGTTGATAAAATGCGGCTGGGTAAAGATCAAGCTCAGGAGGTTCCAGTTGGGAGTAGGTACTCCATTGGCAGTGAGACTATGGGCAATGTATGTTATGCTTTGGCAGAAAATGTGTCTACATTTTGCTCATGTCCTGAGACTCTGTGGGAGAATAACATGAAGGGTAGTGATAGTTAATCTGGGAGGAAATCTCAAAGCTGTCCAACATTTAGGCTGTGGCACAGTTATTGCTTGTGCTTTTAGCCAGATACACTAGGAGAAATGGAAGCAAGATGCTCATTTTTAAAGTTTTCAGTTTGGCTAGAAAGAAAGTAGCCAAAAAGCTGGAGTAGAGGAGATCTCAGCTGCTGAAAACATCAGTATTAAAAAAAAACCAAGTACTTTACACTGGGATGATTCCCTGGGTTCTGATCATGCTACTTTTTTCAGACTGATGAGAATTTTTAGGGAGTTGGTAGAAAATAAACCTGCCTCATTCAGTATGCTTTCTTCTTTTAAGTATGAAATCTTCTTGTTTCTGCCAGCATTTAAGCACTCTTCAAGCACTCTTTCCACAGTTGTTTTTATGTATTTTATCCAGAACTAGTAACTGCTGTTTAGGGGCGGGCTAGTTCAATTCAAGCTAGGGAATACCTGAAGATAATTTTAGTTCACTAAAAAGTCCAATTGAGATTCATACAGGCAGGAACATCATCCAGAACAAGAAACAATTAAAACTATGTGTTCATGTATCCTCGACTGGATCTGGTTTGCTAATATTTCTTTTAAGATTTTTTAATATATTCACAAGTGGAATGAATTTTCAGGTTCTTTAAAAAATGCTTTATAACAGCTTCTGTAGTAAAGCCCTGCTCTCATACTTTTCCCTGTAAGTCTGTGGAATACAGACTTAGGGTTGAGATTTTCAATTTCTTCATGTTTCTTTTGGTTTAGGTGGCTTTTCTTAAACTTTTGCAAATTTTGCCCATTTAAATTTTCTCAGAAGTTACTTATTCTATCTTGAGAGTAAAATTCATTACTGTACACAGTATTTTCATGTTATTCAAAGACTTTTCATGTCTGTAGTCTTTAAATTTGCTTGAGCTTTCTACGGAAACATACTTATTACTGGCAAACGAGGAGAGTTTTGCTTCTTCCAGCTCCTGCTCTCTGTCCGCTGACTTCTACCCTGGTGCTGTCACTGACAGGGCTCCCCGCACTTGCTCCTGTCCTGGGTGCCATGGGGTGTGTAGTTCCCAAACCTGTGTGCCAGACAAGCTTCACTACATTAAGAAATTCTTTACCTATTCAATGGGTCAAAAGTGCCTTAAAAATATTTAATGCGGAATATTTTTTTATATTGACTCAGTTTCTCTAATGGCTATTGATTTGATCAGTTTATAAATTCTTCTTGAAGTAAATTTGGCAATATACACACATTTCCTAGAAAATGACCCATTTAATCTGACTGTATAACAACAAAGTGCTAACATAAACCTACTTATAATACTCTTATGACTGAAACTTTCTATTACATTTATAAAACAATTATTTGTTGTTTTTATTTTTATCTTTTTTCTCCATTTTTGCCTGAAGCTTTGTTGTTTTTTTCAGAAAATCTGCTTTTATTTGGCTGAATCATCATTTTTCTGATCTTCTTTTTCTACCTTAAAATCTACCTAATAATTCTTTTTGTAAACCATTAAGGTTAAATGCTGAGGTTGTTTTTCATCTTATTAATATTTAAATCCATATATTAAGTCTATAAACTTTTCTCTAAGGACTCTTCTAATGTTCTCCAGCAGTTTAATATGCAACACTATCAACTATAATCACTTAAACAATATTTAGTGCTATTGAGATCCCCCTCCCTGCAGGAGTTACTTAGGAACATGTCTCAAAACTATGGGTTTAGTATTTTTTCCCTTCAATTTTACTGTGGCAAAAATACATAATCTGTAAGATGTACATAAAAACAAAACTTGAATGATAAAACGTCTTTGAGGTGTACTACATATTTTTTTGTGATTTAACAAAATCATTTTAAAAAATAAATGTTCCACACGTTTGGGGAGGCTTTTATCTACCTGCTAACGTAGACGGAAGCATTACAGGTATGTTTAACACCTACTATCATTATGAGTTAGTCAAATTTGGTAGGTGACCCTCTGTGTCTCGCTTTGGATACTTTAGGCTGTGTTCCCGGGACACGCGACGCACGGCCCTTGTCCCTGCTACGGGTGCTCCCAGCTGTTGCGAACACTCGCACTTAGGGCCTGGCACAGCGGATGCTATGCTCCCGTAGCTGCTTGCTCTTGATGAGGGTCTTCAAGCCAATGTTTTCTCCGCCCCACTTTTAGATTTTCTACATTAGTTTTGTTTCCTCTAAGTCTTCTACATAGTGAGATTATATAAATCAACCGACCAATAAATCTGATTAGCTTATCCATCTTTTGAAGGTTTGAGTTAATAGATTTGTTTATTAATAACCTTTCTGAGTTCTCATTTACCTCCTTTATTATGTTTTTGCATTCCTACAATTTAAAAGTTCTCTTTCCTCTACTTGACACTTACGAATCTTACTGTTTTTTTAAAATTAGTTATCTTCAGATATTTTAATTCAAATACTAAGAGAAACATTTTTTCTTAACCAAGGAGTATTTAGTGTTTCTATTCTCCTTTCACATTCTCAAAATGGGTAGAAATAATTTGTAACTTTATTTTTATTAATGTCTAATTGAAATTATTAGCATTTCTTTTACATATAAACAGTAAACCATAACAGTATTTAGAGTACCTGCCACTTTGTCACTATTAGAAAACAGATACTTTCATGTTACATTTCAGTTTTCATAGATACCTAAAACTACTACTTATACTCAAAATTACTCTGAATGACAGCAGTTACTAGAACTGTCACTGTTCTTATCAGTATTAATAAGCATATATTATTAACATTTTAAGTTCTGATAGCTGTATTTTAATATAATTACATTTTATAATTCTGTGTTTTATGAATTAAAAAACCTATATTGTAGGAAAAGACCCATAGATTCACTTGACTATCAAATGCCCATCACAGACACAAAAAATATTAAGAAGAAACTACTGATAACATAAATCTTACAATGTTTCGAGTAAGTTTGTACTCCAGTCAGATTTTGCTGGATGATATCCTTAGCATTAAATTTTCTCACACATCCTAGGATTCTGGGGGTAGCTTTATTTTGAGAAGGCTTTTAGTTCTCCTTTTTGCTCTACGTCCCCTGCACCTGGGTGTCCATTCCAGAATTAGAGCATTAAAAAGTGCACCACGGGGCAGCAGGTGGCAGAGCAGCTGTGCTCGCTGGGAGCGGTCCTCTCACCCCGGAGCCCCTCTGCCCCAAGCAGCTCAGGCTGCGGCTGGAGGAAGATGCTCTCGGGCTGCTTTCTCAGTACAAAGCTACCCCAGTCCTTGAGGTTAAGGAGCATGGGGAGACTCAAGTCTCCACTGGATACGCCAGGATCTGTTGACCTGGGTGGGTTGCAAAGCAGACAAAGTAAAAATGCCTTTATATCATAATTTCCACCTTTTTATACAGAGAGCTCACTGTATTGTTTATTTATACTCTGTAATTATTTTCCTCTTCTATCCAGATTTTTTAAAGCCATGTTTCAATTCCATTTTACTAAGGATTTTAATTTTTTTTTAATTTAGGAATGAATGCTGATTTTGTTTTCAGTCAAAGTGCTTTAAACACATCCATCTATCCTAGCTAATCATAAAACTTTTGATTTGTTAGTAAAGCAAATCAATTTACAATTCTCTAACATTAACTCATTTGCATGTCTGAAGGAACTGCATTTGATTACGGCATAAGATTTTTAAAAATCATTTATTTAAGACTTTATAAGAACAGTCACAGGCAAAACCCCTGTCTTTATGTATATTCATTTTTAAAAGTTTTGGTATTGTTATAAAAATGTTATAAAAATCACTTTCTCAAATTCACTAACTTTAAGAACTTAGGACGTTTCCTTTTAAACATGTGGGTTTCCTCTCTCATTTTGCTCCACATTTCAGTATTATACTTGATTTTCAGTGTATCTTACTTTTGAAATCCAACACACGACCAAAACAACAGAACAGTATTTTCGTAATTCTTCTGGGCAGACAATAAATTCCAAGCTTCACATAACTGAGCTGCTAAACTACAAGTTAAACCTGTAGGTTAAAAGATAAACATCTCTATAAATTCTAATTTTATTTTAAACATCCACTATTTGGTGAAATGTTATTCTGCGAGCATATAAAATGCTCCAGCCTTCCAGAGGAAGTCACCAAGGCCAGAGGAGCCTCAAAGGAAAACGAACCGTGCTGCCCTTGTTGCTAGCTTCCACGAGAAAAGGGAGCACAAGTTTGTTCTAAGAAGGGCAGTTTCGCCTACCAATCAGAGTACAAAAGGGAACATGGAGAAGACAGGAAAGCAGGCTATGTCTACAATATTTTTAAAAATGTAAAGCAGGATCTGAAGCTATGATCTGCAAAGCCTCTTCTCATCTAAAATTCCATGGCTTCCACCTGTGAGATATAACACTGAGAAGATGTCCACAGTGCACTGCAGAGTGCTGTCTCTGTGATGGGAATGCATTCTTATTTGTGGTTTAGTTCTAAATCCCATTCTTTTTTTCAGGCACACTTTTTCATTTTAGGTATTTTTTTCTATTTAGGTATTTTATCTATTTTAGGTATTTTTTTCTAATATTTTGGTAACATTTCCTTATGCAACAGGCTACTAATCAGTCTCTCCATAATATCTTACCCCTGGTTTTTCTCTGTATTAACTAAATTTTTAAAAGAATTAACATTAACCTTTTATATTTATATCATATTTATCGTTATAATCTTAAATGTATGATTATTTTGCAGACATGAATCTATGAATGTATGTTTTAACACCTGCAGGTAAAGGATTCAACTCACATTTAGGGGCTAGATCTCCACGGGGATTAGTGAATTTTGTCCCACTGCCTAAGTTTACTCTTGATTGTGATCAGTTATATACCAAATGTTTACCTTTGTTAAATAGTAGCTTAGAAGAATACAGATGACTCACTGTAAATATATTACTACCATTAGAAAGTATTCAAAACACGTTACTCTTATGATACTGACAGAACTTTTATCTTCTGAAAAGTCTTTTTATATTACTGTGCATTAGGCAATGATACTTGGACATTTAATCTCATTTACATTTTGTAATAAACATTACAATACCACAAAGGTATCAGAGTTACCTTATAGTGATGATTTCTCCTGGGTTTGCCTTGATAAGCCAGCTGCAGTTGACTCTGGCAGGGTATTCAGACGGCCAGCCCGGGCTTGTGATCACCCCACTTGGTGCCTGGATTTGTTCTGGAGTCTCTCCACAGGCTGGAAGACAGCCAAAGTAACCCTAGGTAATCATTAGGCTTTAGAACACATCATTAAGTAAATCAGTATTTATTTAAAGAAAACACTTAAGACATAAAATCATATGTAGTAATGTGTGGTATTAACAACTTCGGAGAGCTTCTGTTAGTCCAGTGTAATCACTTTAATTTCTTCCCTGTTAGACAAAGAGCCTTGTCCTAATTAAGTGCATGTTTGGGGCAGACAAGGAAGTTTTCAAGTTGTATTAGTCCAGAGTCAGAGTTGTTCGATTTAACCAGAGAAACCTCGACTGATTCATCCATCTTTTCTCAAGCCCACTTTTTAAATTTTTATTTCATTATAAATTACCTAAAGTTCAGTATTTATTGAATTACTATGTTTACAGCCTTATGATTATCACCTTGCTCTCAGAGCTCTTTAAATAATGTAACTGTAATTTTTACTAGAAGTTAGTAGATGATTGTATAGAAACAGCAAAACATTCAAAATTGCTGCAAAGTACAATAGCTTTTCCATTTATTCCATTAATACATCCAAACTTTATTACGGGGTCATGAATGTTTCCTAAATTACTGAAAAATAAACTCTTAAAACACAGTAGTACTAAAAATTATCACTATGTGATTAGATAATCACTATGTGATTATCATGAAAGAAAATTTTCATGCATAGAGAATAAATTAAAACTAATACCAATACTTTCCTGGATCATTCTCCTTACATTATCTTGAATTTCACTGCAATATAGTTAATATTTTATCCACAGAGAATTTAGCTGATAATCTTTCAATTTATTCTCCCTCAATTAACAATGAAGTCAGGGCCCTATGAACAACATGATGAATGCTTAAGCCTTCAACTAGAATTTAAAAATCATAGAATCTCTTTTTTAATACAATTTCAACAAATTAATTACCCAACTTTTAATGTAAGAGTAGATTAGAAGCAACAGATTAGAAATGGGGAAAGTAGCTGTCAGGCATACATGAACAGTTCCCAGTGGTGCTGAGGCACTTGTTAGAATAATAATAAAAACTACATATTGAACTCAAAAACCGTGAGCACCCTGAGTATGTGCTTTCCTGTCTCCCACAGGGTAAGAGACAGCCGTCATCACATCACCTTAACACACATGCCTATTAAGAGCTGTTAAGCACACAACCAGCATCAGTAAAGAGGCGCATCTAACATGTGGCCTGAATGCTCATGGTTTTTGAGTCCTGCTATTAGTTTAGAAATCAAATAAGCCCATTTGTAGGCAGTCAAATATACTTATTAAAATAGTAATTTGGAAAAATGTTTTTTCTTGGTAACAGGTTTATATAGTCTGTTCAATTTAATTACACTAGAAAATATACTATGTACTTTAAAAATTTTATCCAGAACTGGGCCAGGGATATAGCTCAGCAGCATCAGTGCTTGCCTGGCAAGCCTGAGGTCATGATTTCGATTCCTAGTACCAAAAAAAAAAAAAAAAAAAAACCTTTCAAAAACTTTATCCAGAATGACCAAAATGAAGATAGCTGCACTGCTTAAAGTTGGCCCTTACTTCTACAGACGTGGTCTCACCTTCTGGAGCCAACCTCAGGTCAGGCTCATAAAGCCCCTACAACAGGCACCTCACTGGCATCCACAGGTGCCGGGCCTGCCAAAGGGACTCAGCTGGGAGCTCAGAGCATGGAGATTCCCAGCATGGAGCGTGCACACACTTCCCGAGGGCTCTCGAGTTCATTTCACTGCCCAAGCCATCACAATTTCCATTTTTCTGGTAGTTGTTTCATTAAATTTCTCTTACAAGAAAAATGTCAATTTTAATGAATGTTTTAGAAAGAGACTAAATTTCTCTAAACATATTTTTTTCAGAGCTTACTAATAATAAATTACAAGTGTTTCCATTTTGCTCTGAGTTGTCACAATAATTTAATAATGAGATACCCTAGATCATTTACAAGATCTTCTTTTTCGTTATCTCTTAACAAAGTATTCTGGGAAGGATTTTTAAGTTCATGAAGATATAAATAAACATGCAAAAATAGCATGGGGACTATCCCCCAAATATGGATGAGTGTTCATTTTCTTTAAAAATTCATTTGCATTAAAACAACTTCAAATTAATACTATTTACCTTAAAATTAAAATACCACACTGGGATGTAAGTACTCAAATACTTATAACCTGACTTAACAGCTGTGAAGCACAGTCAGAAACTAGATGAGAGTATTCTCTGACAAAGCAGAAAATTATTACCCTTTACATAAATGATAGATTAGCTGTAAGGAAAAAACTAGAGAGAACTTTACTAGGTTTTTGTTTTATTAGTTTTCTTAAGAAAAATCTCTTAAATACTGTATGAGAAACCCATAGGTGGTGCTCTTATACCAAAAACTAAAGTTAAGTTCTGCTATGACACTAAAATGTGGATGCAAATATTCTTTCCATACAGCTGCCCAAGGATGAGACATATCACTGTAAGTCAGAATGATTATTTTAAGACTGCTTTACATTTCTAATACCATATGTACTTTTGTTGACATTATTTAAAAATATTAATGATACCTGCTAATGAAAAATAAAGCTATAGTATCGAAGTTTCTCACTGAATTTATGAATATGTATTGATTTGGTTTTCCACATTTGTAACATAGCTAAATACGGCTTCCTGCTCCTGTGTTTTTTTTAAATGATTTGTTTTAGACATAAAACATAATATATGTGTGTGTGTGTGTGTGTGTGTGTGTGTGTATATATATATATAATGCTTTGATATATGATGTAGTATGTAATATTTAAATCAAGTATGTATAACTACTATAATATTTGTCCTTCTTTACGGTAGTCCAGTACCTTTTTGGGTTTGGATATTACTAGAGGCTGAACTCATAAAGCACTGAGCTCCATCGCAAACCCTTTTTGAGATTAGGTCTCACTGAATTGCGGTCTTGGGACCCTCCGGCCTTAGCCTCTGGAGTAGCTGTGGTTACAGGAGTGCACCATCACATGTGGTGACTCAGTGGCTGTTCAGTTAGCACACTTTTGCACGTGCAATGCACTGGCCATGTAGGTAAATACATCCCACCACCACATTCTCCTCGCTAAGAAAGAACAACTCAGCTGCCAAAGGAACCATGACGTTTCCCCCCGCGTCTGGAGAAGTTCATCCCCAGTGCTGGCAGGTGTGGAACTGGAGTCCTGGGAGCTGTCTGTTTCATCTGCACTTTCTGGTTTTGCCACACTGTAGACCATTCAAACTTGCTGGGCCGTAGTTTCACCACGTTAAGATAAGCACTTGCTATTTGACCAACCCCAAGGTCTGTTTCCGCCTCCACTCGGGTACCTCCTTCCCCATTATCATGATGCGTTTCTGCCCTACTTACAAAAGCTCACCAGGATGCACCAATATGCTTTTCATTGCCTTGTTTTGCACCTTCTTGACGAACTGAAGCAGGACTTCTAATTCTTCCCTCATCTCCACAGAAAACATGTGGTGAAAGCCACCACAGACCTTAGGGCTAAGTCCAGTGGGCCCTTGGTCTCCAAGGTACTTGACCTTTCTGGAGCACGCGACACCTCCCTGGCCCTCCTCCTGACGGCCCCACACTGGTTCTCCAATGCCACTCCCTGCTTAGCCAGCCCCTGCTACGGCAGGATCTGAGAGCCACTCAGGAAACTTTGCCTCTTCACACGAGATGCACAACCCATCCACTCCTATAATTTCAGCTAGGATTGGATTTATGGTCATAGGCTTAAAAAATCTCTAACAGTAGATACTCCAACCTGAAATTCAGTATGATTGGAACAGTTTGTTTTCCAAATCCTTTGTTCTGTGTGTTCAATCTTCAGTGGCTCAAGCATCATTTGGCTGAGGGAAAAAGCAGTTAAGTAAAAAGGAAATTTACTGGGAGAATCCCACAGGCAGTCTCTATTCAAGAACAGGAAAAGAAATGAATCAAGACCTCATAGTGACAAGGAGTGGTAATTTCCAAGTCAGAAACTAACACATCACCTCCTAGACAAGCAAGGCCTGTTTACTGCCTGCTCTGTGCCCCATCTTCTACCTGGCTTTTCTGAGTCTACTTTTTTCATTATTTCAGTCCTTTACAAGTGACTTCTTCATCCCAACTTTTACCACATTCACTTCACTACCTAACCTGTATTGTTTTTCATTTTGTCTGTTTGTATTTATACTAATTATATCTTTTTTAAAAATCTGAAATGGCTTACTGTGATAAATTTGATAAAACCTGAGGATTAATAATAGGATAAATGTGAGGATAAAATGCTACCTAGAGAACAGGGTATTTAAGGGCTGAATTATTTTAGTAAGGACTTAACACTGCTGGATTTACGAGCGGTCAATGAATGCACCACATGATATGCCTCTGTCTGGTGGACAGCAGAACCCAGAGGCTTAACTGAGATGGTTACTGGGCTGGGGCTGGGTTCAGAGGAGAAGGCAGTGGCCAGAACCCTGGTGGGACACCAGGGCCCAGGGTTAAGGGCTGCGAGCGATCTGTTATCTGACAAGGGTTGAAGCCAGGTAAGGGTGGGGTTGGGACGCACACTCCAAAATCTTGAGGAAATAATTTGCTATAAAACATCACGTTTGTCATTTTGCTGGTTTGAACCTCACTTTCCCTAGATTTTGACATTTCCCCCCCTTTATGGTACATCAAACTGACCTTCTTTCATCAACATTCATTTTATCCATGCCTTCTCTATTGTGCATACATAATTATTTTAGCTCTGTCTAGTTAATTCTCCCGCAAAAATTAGTTTATATGTAACTGGTGAATGGAGGAATCCTGCCAGGATAGTACAAAACAGTCTTTATTCCCAGCATGCTGATGATTTGAAATGACCAGAGGCAGGAGCATTCACAGTTAAGAAAACATAAAACAAGCCTATAGAAACGCCTTCCTTTACTTCATGAAGTGGTTACTTTCCCGTCTTAACAAGGTGTGTGGCTTTCTTCTATATTCAGATGTTTTGGGAAGCTGTAAGTGCAGATGGAGATGTGAAAACGTTACTCTATATGAAAGCAAAACACCTTACTGATGATGGAGATGTTGGAGTTGTATTTCTGTTTCTGATTACCGTAGGCTTTGTTAGAGGCAAATGTTTTTAAGGGGAGAAGAAACCAGAGCAGATACGGCTGCAGAACGTGGGCTGACCCTAGGTGTTAATGTCTGCGGATTTCCGACTGCTCGTGTTCGATGGGTATTTAGTTACTGCCCTACTTAGAACACTGTAAACTTGTAAGTGGTCTTTTTTTTTTTTTGGGCGGTACTGGGGATTGAACTCTGGACCCTGCGCTTGCTAGGTAGGCGCTTATTCCACTGAGCTATATCCCCAGCTCCAAATATTTTCTTTGTTTTTTTTTTTTTTTTGCGGTACTGGGGATTGAACTCAGGACCCTGCGCTTGCTAGGCAGGCGCTTATTCCACTGAGCTATATCCCCAGCTCCTACTTGTAAGTGGTCTGTGCTCACACTGCTTCTCATACAGGGCTTCTTTACGTTTGTGGCTTTGAAAAATACAAAGGTTCCAGGAACACAGACATGGAATCATACCAGCAAGAATGACTCTTCAGTCCTTATTCCTTTTGCTTTCTTCATTACAAGTACTGACAGTTTGTTCTTAGAATACAAACATCTGCCAAGAAAACTAATCTATTTTGGTCAATTTTTTTAAGATATGAACAAAAATTCAAGTATTTTTAATGATGATGATACACAGCTATACTTTTTTTAAGTTTCCCAATAATCCCAGAAACCCCACATTGAAGTGTTTCCAAATGTTCATTAAAAAGATTGTAACTTTGCTACTGGGCAACATTTCTTTATAGCCCCAGCCCTTTGATTGCAGTGGATTCAGTATGCATGACATCTGGAATAGAAATTAAAAGACATTAGCCTTACCAACACTAGTGGTTAAGCTACACTAGAAGGCTACAGGAAATATATACTGTTCTTATCATGTACACTATCAATTAAGTTACTTAAAAATGAAGAGAGACACTCTGGATTTCTTCTTAAGATTTTGCTGTTAGTTTCCTGGTTTAAAAATGCAAAGACTTCACTGTATAGTTTAGAAAATAAAACGACTGATTAACAAATATTTAAGACTTTTTCATGACTATACTGATATTTCAATAACTCCAAAGAGAACTACAGAACTAGTTTTAAAACTAGAATAATGCATCATGCCTACTTTCAAAAAGCAATCATTAAAAATAATCAGATGTGTTCAAATGACCACTATTATGAGGATATACGGGAGACATGATCACTTCACAATACTGTCAAACTGCCCTCTAACTCAGACTTTATGGTTTATAAACCTGGGAAAAAAGTACGCAAAGATATTTATGATTAGAGCTGAACTACTTGTAAAAGAAAAGATAACTTCCTGTTCCATGGATGAAAAATTGGGTTTCTTTTCAACTGACAGAGTGACAGTTTATGAGAAAAAGCAGTCGAGACTGCAAGGAACAGGAAATCAGTGTGCCTTTGGTTTTAATAAATTACAAAACTAAAATAGAAGTAAAAGCCAGCTATGCCACTAATCACCTAATTTGGTAACAAATGTAAAGGGTACAACATAAGAAGAATTTATACTTTCACAGCACTTATACTTTTGAAACAATGATGTAGATTATTAAACTGAATCTAAAAAATAATTATTATGGTAACACAAAAGACAACACAGTTCTAAATGATGTAATGCATGCCCACAGTAATGTCACGTGTGAAGTTAAATATGTGGTGGTACAAAACAGAAAAAAGCCTTGCCAAAAAAATTATATAAGCATAGAACAAGGAGTGTTATATTTGACTAAGAACAAAGAATTCCTTTCATAGAACCGAAGCAGAGCTAGCCAGATTAAAAAAGCGTATTCCAAACTAGTTAGAAGAACGTAATGACCGGGTTGCGAGAGACTGGTTAAGCCAAGGTAGACTGACTGGGTAGAGGGGACATGAACCAAGTTCTCTGCAAAGATTACTCTGCAGTGCTATAATCTGAGGAGAAACTGGCAAGGCAAAGAGAGCAGCTGAGAAGAAATGTTTTACAGAATTTTACTTCACAACATTTCACTGTGAATAAAAGTATGCTCACAAGAAAAGGATAATATTTATAGGTACCAGTGGACACCATCATTTGACCATCGAATTTTTCACAGTATAGAATCTTATAAATAGAAATTCCACCTTGGAGGATGAATACAAAAGCAAATCCCAGTGTCTAAAATACTAGTAAGAAGGCTTTGTTTCCAATGGAAAGAAATATACTTTTAAAAATACCATCCCTGAAAAAAATCAGTAAGCAAATGGTGACTGTCGAATGGCCATATGGGATGAGAGCAAGAACGGGTATGCAGTCAGTCGGCTCTGCAATACGTGCAAAGTGCTGCATGCACTACGCAAACGGTAAGAGGGACCAGGACACAGGGAAGCGAGAGTCTGGTTAAATGATCAGTGTGGATCAGAGACCTGTGCACCCAGTGTTAATGCAGGAGAACAGTAGTGGAAAAGCTAAAAGGCATGGTTTGCAGGGACTGAGGATGAGATTTCTGAGCACTCTGGGAGTCTGCAGTGCACAAATTTGAGACCTGTAAGTACCACCCAAGTAAGACACACAGTGGGGTCTGTAGAGCACATGGGCAATGGTAATGCTGAAAAAGCTAGGCAATTATCTACTGAGCCCTTCTTACCTGTCAGATCCTTCTTTAGTCTCGTATTTTTTCTCACCAGTATCATCCCTACTTAACAGGTGGGAAAAAACAGAAGCATAGAGAAGGAGTAATTTTCCTAAGATCATAGAAAAACGAGTCAGTGTCGCAGCTGGGAAGCCATGTGGGCACCAGCCTCCAGAAACTGCATCCTCAGCACAAACGTACTTGCCTCCCACCACAAGGATGCCAAGGTGCACACAGTAATGTTCAAGGCGCTGAAAGGATTTGCTTTGACAGAATTTCAACCATGAGCAAAGCTCAATAAATAAAACACTGAGAGAAGGGGTATGAAATCTATGGTAAGTAACAGAAAAAGGGGGACACCGTTTTAAAGCTTCTGAAGGCTGCCTCCTATTGGCTAGAACTCTACGTAGGACAGCAGGTAGGACTAAAGCACTTCCTAGTTTCTTGAACTGGAAAATTTTATAAATAGCACCTGCTGAGATTTGGATCTTAAACCCTTCCCAGAGGTGTAGGTGCCAAGGCTCAGCGGCCATCAGTGCAGGGCACCCCTGGGGGTGGAGAACCTTCAGGAGGTGCAGCCTAAGGGAAAGTGGTTTGGCTGTGGGACAGATGCTTGAAGGGAAGTTTGGGGCTATGGCCCCTTCCTGTCTTTCCCTCTGCTTCCTGGTCACCGGAAGGTGAGCAATTTCCTCTGCTACGATACGATACACTGCCTTACCACAGGCCCAGAGCCACAGAGCCAGGTGGCTATGGGCTGAAAGTTCTGAAACACTGGCTCAAATCAATCTTTCCTCCTTATTAACTGATGACCTCAAGTATTTTGTCACGGCAACAGCAAGCTGACAACACAGCATCCTAAAACTACCTTCATGGACAGCAATATGGGTAAGATGCTCAGGGCATGGAATAGAATATTAGAATGAGGGGATTAAGCGGAGGCTGAGGAAGATAGTTTTCAAAATGAATGGCTAGAGAAAGGGCAAACAGTGACTAAGAGACAGCATTCTCGAGGTGTTCACATGGGCCCGAGGGGTGAGGAGGCAAGCATGCTGACACAGAGTCTATGGGTCACTGGGAACACAGGGCTGGTGACCAAGCAAACGGAGAGATCTGTAACATGGAAAAACTTAAAGTGCTAGAGCAGTCCAGTCAGCCCGTGGCTAGGAAATGACCTCACTCCAAGTCCTCCTCCCCCAACACGGCTGCTCTGCTGTCCGTACCTAGCGTTGTGAATACCTGACCCTTTGTCATCTGGACTCCACGTGGTACCTAAGCCAAACTCTGTCATAATAGAAACGTCATAAGAGTCACCACCCTGAGGAGGGATAGAGTCAGAAGGGAACAGAGATTGGACACGTGCAGGAGCTCCAAAGAATAACTCTGAATTTCATTCTTTTATTCTTCTTAAAAACTCAGAGGTCTGGGCATATACCTCAGTGCTAGGGCTTTTGCTTAGCATGCAGGAGGCCCCTAGATCGATCTCTAAGCCCTGAGGTCAGAAAACTGAAGTTTTCTTTTCATGGAAATAATCGCCAGCACTCTTAACAACAACATTTAGGAGTCTAAGACAGGAAAGTTTTTAATACAGTTTAAAAGGTAGCTATTAGTATAAACAGAAAAAATGATACCTTATGTTTATCCTTTTCACTCAGGATTCTTGTTATCCTCAGACCAATTACTAGAAATGCCATGTTCCTATAGCAAGTAGGAAATCCTACATCCATCCCGCTGTTTATAATTTATGTGAGAAACTCTCCGGATTAGAATAGCAAGAAAGGAATGTGGCGTTCTAAGGACCACAGAATTTCAATTGGCCATTAGCTCTGATCAAGGCAGATACCTCCTTGGTTTCTTCAAGAACACTAATGTCCAGAACAAACAATAATAAAGGGTTACCTGGAAGTAAAATAAAACACAAAAGTCAGAAGCCTAAAATATGACAAAAGGGAAAGGGAAACAGCAAAGCAAGGTCCCAGTTCTACAGAGATGAGGACAGCGCCTTATGGTGGATGTGTTGGGCAGAGCAAACTGCTCAGCTCATCAGGCGCCAGGGAGCAAGAAGAGAGCAAGGCCTCAGGCCGCGCTGCGGGCGTGCTCCAGGGGCCCCAGCAGGTCCTCTCTCCTCCTCGCCCCTTCAGTGGTCCACCCCTCCTGAGAGCACTGTCCTGAGGAGAAGCCATTAACACACACAGCTTGGGGGATGGTTAGCCAAAGCACAGCACACACAAAGGGGCTCCCTAGTGCTTGCAAGCCAAATCCATGCCTTGGCAAAGGCAGTGGTAACCAACATGTAGTAACACTTTGAAGGGTCACCTCAAAGTGGCACAGTGCAAAAGGAAATGTTAAATACTGAAATGCAACTTGCTTTTACACATTCCCTGGGTCTGGCCTCTCAGTGGACGGGATGCTAATATCCAGCAGAGTTTCACTTCCACTGCTGAAGTATCACATGCTCTATGGCCCAGGTACTCAGGTGCACCGTTCTAATGCTGATTTTATGGACTCTTTATTATACCAATGTCATATATAGCATATAAAAATACTGTTACAAGTACACAACTGTTCAATAAATATTTGATAACATACACACTGCTTACATAATAGTGATGTTTCACAGAAAATATTATTGTATAATAAAACATTATCAATAAGATTAAATTCTATAGCTTATACTATGAAAACTCTAGTACCAGTATTGGCTTTTTTCTAAAATGTAAGAACAATGCTTTGCTCAAAAACTGAAGAAGCTCATGAACACACTCTGTGAAGGCAGGAGATGACTCCAAATGTTAGTAGCAACCTGTATGAGCATGTGTTGATTTTTAAAAATGTACTGTCTTATATTTCCACTCATTTTCTTTAGTTAAAGGAGTTTCTTGGATTACATTCTCTCTCTTTTTTCTTCACTGGGAAATAGAAAAAATATTATGTAGTACTGGGCAAAAGAACCGATGAATTTCTTTCTAGTAACTTTAGCAAAAGATCCAGGTGCCTGACTGACTAATTTAAAAATATTAAAATTCCATAGGTAAGATACCAACAATCACTGGATCTGCTGTTTATTTATGTAACTTTTATATATTTAAAAATTAACTATAAACTCATCAAATAATTATTAAGATTTCTGTTCAGACTCTTCAATAAGAAGTCTTAAAAATTATAGAAGAATAAAGTTTTATTAGAGTAGATACTCTTTCTGTAGACTTCAAAATACATTATAACATTCAAACTGAAAGCTGTGGTTATAAACAGAAGTGCCTTCTATGTTGATCTAGTCTACGCTATACAAAATACCGCTGACTGATCTGTAAGCAAATCAACTGCAGTTTGGAAAATGTGTGCTGACTTAGAAGTCCAGAACTAAATGATGAGCTGTACAAAGCTGTGAGGCCAGCATGGTATGAGGCTGGTAGGCTCTAGAACAGTAATGATAAAATGCAAATACACAAAAGGAAGAAAGGTGAAAACTGTGATAGAATAAAATTCTCACAGAAAGAGAGTAATGCTTAAAAACCACCTCAGATTGCATTCTGTTAATTTCAGTAATATGACAAAGACTGAGGAACATCCTAAGTAATATTCTTTTTCTCAAGTCCCAGAAACATCAGTTTTGGCTGATTAAAGATTCTAAATGCAGACCTAAGATCAAGCTACCCTCAGTTAGACTTTCAACCACAGAGGTTAAAAGGTAGGAACATTCAGAAGCTTTATCAGTGAATTGGGAATAACATGTTAATACTCATATGTAGAAATAAAACCTTCCCCTGAGAAAATAGCAACCCCCAATATCTGTTCCTGTTAACATTCAGAAAATATTTTTACATTTTAGGCAAGAATTTACCTAAGTATAAAGTAAAGCTGACCTCAACCCCAAGCCATAAATCAAAAAGAGAAGTAACACTTTTCCTTTTTTAACAGAGTGGGGAAAATTAGCAGAAATACAGTAAGGAAAAAATTAAACAAGAAAAGCACGATTTCATCCAATGTAAATGCTCTCATACACTCCAAACAGCTGTGTAAATTGGCATAACTCTTTTTGAAAGCAGTCTGTCAAAAGGTTTCTGTGGTCATTAAATTATTTATAATCTTTGATACAATTAATTCTACTTGTGAAAATTTGTTCTAAGAAAATATTCTTAGAAATAAAAAAGGTTATATGCACATTAGTAGCATGATCCAGACCAGGGAATTCACTGGAAACACTGATATGTATAAAAATATTAATTATAAAATATCCATTTGAGGGGAATTTTATGCAGGCATTAAAATAATAGATATAAACACTAACAAAAATGTATCCTATAAAATGTTAAATAGAAAGGGTAGGAGATAAAATTGTAATTCAAATGAATATGCAACTATTTTTACAGCATGCAGAGGACAAATAAATTTATAATTTTAGTAATTAAACTAGGAGAGTAGGGTTAATGGGTGACTTTCTTTTTGCCTTTGAAAACTTTTTCTAAATGTTTAATGAAACTCTTACAACGTACAAAGAGAATCTGTGAAAACAAATAAATGTCATGTAGAAGTAATCAAGGGTAGGGAGAGCATAATCAAGTATTGATTCAAGTGAATATAGATTCCAGAGTAAATTCAATTTAAAGCAATTAGATACATTTTTTAAAAGTCTAATATATTTGTTAATGTGTGCAAAGCTCTTATTATAAATCAAACTGAACTAAAATGTTTCATTCCATGTAGCAGATATGCAATAATTTAACTATGTAAAATATTAGAACATTTAAAAAAGAGCACAACATATAATTTAAGCTTAGTTTTTAAACATTAAAATAACCATTCCACTCACTCATATACACAATTTTAGTATATGTGCTACCGAAGCGAGCACTCATATACACAATTGATAGTTTCTATAATTTCATGATTTTTACATATTAGGTTTACAAAAATATCATCTTTCTCCTTTCTCTATTGTGAAAGGGGATGTAAAATTCTGGCCCATGAAAAGTTATACAAAAATATTAAAGATAAGATTTCATTCAATATTTTTTCCCACTACACAATCACTAGGTAACATTTTTGATAATTTCAGACTCCTTATGCCATCTTGTAGCATACCAACCAGAAAAAGGGCAGACTTCCTTCTCTTGACAAGGATTTGAGGAGGAAGAAAAAAAGGAGTGAAAAGAACAAAAACAGTGTGTTTCAAGGATGGGAACCCAAGCTACACAATCAGTCAGGAATTAATAATTACCCCCAAAATTGCCACAGTAAATAAAACACTTAGTACTACTCTTAGGAAAAAAACAAAGTATTAAATCATTCAAAATATTAAATTAATATCAAATCACTCCCTAGACACTATAACTATGCTTTCTATAAACTCACTGCCCAGCCTAGTCTCAGCATTATCGCCACAGGGTTCGCTGCATTAAGAACACACTGCAGATACATCTGTACGTACATTCCTAGCTCTCCACTGAGCAGGTCCCCGCAAGCCAGAGTACTTTGCTCAGGGGGCTCACACCCACGCTTGTCACGGGTCATGACCAAGTGTGTTCGCACGTGCAGAGAACAATGCGGCCACTGCAGGCAGGATGGCCACTTCTCACTCGTTCGAGACACCCCTGGGTTTGCCACTGGTGACAACGCCATTCGGAAACAGCAAGCTCTCGTCCTCAGTGTCTCAGTCTGGACAGCAAACCGCCTGATGAGGAGCTGTAGAGGGGTCGCCGTCACTGTGGCTGCTCAGATGGTCTGTCAGCAGACTTCCCAGGGCGCAGGCACTGGCCGCTGGGCCCTGTGCACTGCACACAGAGCAGCTGAGAAGGCGGACAGAGCAGGCAGCTCAGCACTCCCAGCCCGGCTGGTCTCAGCAGGAACGCAGATCCCACATACTTACCTGCAGAAAGCTGGTTCCCGTGTACATCAACACTGAAGGCAACCTCACTGCTCCAGGCAATGGAAGGATTTCAGAAATTTTATCAAGCTGACATCCAACATGCTCCAAAAAAAAAAGAAAAAAGCCTCCAAAATCTAACTGGTTTTGAGTGCTGACATGATGCTCAAAAAGTTTTGGATTTTAAGCATGTTGGATTTCAGATTTTTGGATCAACAATAATCAGTGAAATTTATGCTAATATTCTAAAGTTCAAGCACTCAAAATCTTGCATTTCAGATAAGGGATAATCCACCTGTGCTATATTAAACAGTACGCTTATAGCTCCATCCCAGCCAAAGAAAAAAATACAATAAATCTGTATACTCAAAAGCACCTCTGAGACAGTATCCATTTTGAAAAATGGTATAATCAGAATAAACTTCGTGCATTATTCTTTTTACTCCACAGAAGAATGATTTTGTAAGACCAGCCATCAGAAGAAACAATAATCCCTTAATGAGATTTCACTGATCTCTTGAATGAAGTCTTACTTCATTTTTCCAGTGGTGGGGATTGAACTTGGGATCTCACATGCAGGGAAGTGGTCTACCACTGAGTCACACCCTGAATGGAGTTCTATTGTTTCTAAATATGCTTAATTACAATAAATATTTTGTTGCCGCCTAAACCATGTCACCCTCAGAACTCCCATGTTGAAGTCTAAACACCAGTACTTTGTAATGTAACTGTAAGTGGAGAGAGGGCTTTTTAAAGTGAGGCCCTACTGGTGGGCCCTTTCCAGCAGGCCTGGGTCCTTATAGGAGAGATCAGAACACAGGAAAGAGAGAAGGCCCAGAGGAAGTGAGGTGAGACGGCCAGCTATAAGACAGAGAAGGCAAAGAAGCCAAAGCCTCCAAGAGCCTGATCTTGCATTTCTAGTTTCTCGAATCATGAGCAAATATATTTATGTTTCTTTTTCTGTGGTGCTCTGTTATGAAGCCTTAGCAAACTAATACATATTTCTAAATAGGTATCTGAAATTCATTCACAAGGAATAAAAATTTAGAACTGTAAGACATCTTTTACATAATTTAAAGTGAATTTCTACTGGTTCTTCAAACAGGAATTAATTTAAGGGTTATATTAATGTTCAACAAGGGCCTAGTAGCTTAATCTCAAGCAAAGAGATAAAACTATAATCTAATCTTGAGTACTTACAAAATTCACAATTTGAGCAGACATTGAATCTGTCTAACACCTATTACTTTGCAAAGTCCATATGAATCTGTCTGACTCAGCAAATCAGTATTTTGCAAATGATTAATGCATATTATAAAACAGTACCCAAGAAGAAAACAGAAAGGCCACCTGGGTTCTAGTGCAACAGAGTACACAAGCTCACTGATCTGCTTTCAGACTCTGCTCCGCAATGAACCTTTTAATCACTACTTGTTGAATTTGGGTATAGTATTCACTAATACCTGAAAAAAGTTACTAAAACACTCCTTTCTTTTCCAATTACACAGCAGCTGGACTGTCTTTACACATGTCAAACAAAACATGTTGCAAAAGACTGCAGAAATAGATGTGAGAAGCCAGCTATTTGTAATCATTAAAGACTATAAAATTATAAACAATCATATCATTTAGTGGTGGTTTTGTTTTGGAAAATATATATCTCATAAAACTGTTACTGATGTGATCTGCAACTGATTTACTATTGCTACTTTACAATGAATTTGTAAGTTTTAAGGTAATTTCTCAGTTTTCTTTTTTTAAAAATGAATAATACACAATATTTTTTAAAAGGCAGAAAAGTAGGGAAACAAAATGAAACAGGGCAAAGCAAAAACTACACAGTTGATACTAATCTACTAACATGAATAATCACTTTAAATGTAAATGGTTTAACTCAGGATTCAGTACAGTAAATATGGTAGAGACAGCATCATACACAGAAACTCCTCAAGTCTGAGTTATGAACCAATTCACTCCTGCTCAAGACTTACATGCTGAAGACCAAACTCCCAATGTGACAGAGGGAGTATTTTTTAAAATTTAAAAACACAGCTGAATGGACACAGAGTGAGGAGGCATCTGAGGATAAATCAGAGTGGGCTCCCAGAACGGGTATCCACAGAACAGGAGAGACAGCTGTTCTCTCTCCCGGGCTCACAGAAAGGCCAGCAAGGCCACAGGAGGGGGCACCTCCTACCCAGGGCCAGGATCCCTGGGACTCCAGCCTCCTGAACAGTGAGGAAATGAGTGCCTGTCCTTCCTGCCACTCACAGTATTTCTGCCATGCCGCCCTAAAAGCCTAACAGTCCTCCACAATGTTGGCCCTAAGATCAAAAATCTTTTGAAAATCACTGAATCAGACAATAGCCATTTAGTTGTGTAAGTTAAAATGTGCTTAAACACTCTTACTTGATAACTGTAACTTGAAAAGTATCACAGTTCTCATAAGTTAACCACAACAGAAGGTAAAAGGGACACAAAGTCATCTTTAGAACAACCTTAGCTTTACTTGAGGAATATACTTATATACCACTTGCAGGTATATACACAAAGCAAAAGCCAACGAGGAAGAATTACACAGGCTACAGAGACACTGTCACGTTTTCAGGTGTACTGGGCTTGTTGATGTGTCTGATGGGTGCATCCTGACCCATGGTAAGCCTACTAACTCTCTGAATATGAAGCCAGACACAAAATAAGAGTGAGGAAAAAAATAAGAGTGGTTATAAGACTTGTAATCAAATCAATAACTGATAAATACACTAAGTGTAATTTTTTAACCACATAAAGCTTAAGAATATAGGGAAGTAAACTGTTAATAATTAGTCATTGATAGTAAGCTATTTCAGTGCATGCAAAAATATTTTCTTGTCTCCCAGTAACTGTAGTTGACAACAAATATGGTAACAGAGTTGTGGATGGAAGTCACCTAAGAATGGAAATTTAACTGGAAGAGAACCTTTAAGTAATTAAGTTATAAAGGCATAGATGAGTGAAAAAATGCATTTACCTCAGTGAGTTTTGAATTTCATGGACACAAGAATATTCTGGGCTTACTTTCAGTAGCAAATAAACTGTGCACTCAAGTACAGCAGTTTTATGTACAGCAGTACTCTAATCCAAAAATCAAGCAAGATGCTTAATTTCTAAGCTCTGAAGCCCAAGAACACCATTCAAAATTACATGTCAGTAAATTTCATTTCATCTAACTTTGTATGGAAAAAATATTAATTGAACTTGTGCATAACTTTCTTCTTGGTTTAATGTTTATATGAAGAAATAATTATGCAGAATGTTTGGAAAAGTAGAATCAACCCAGGGGCATGTGAGTATCATTTTTATCTTATGAGAGTTTCTCCGTGTTCCAGTTACTTCATTCCTTATTACATGCTGCGAAAGGCAGTAATAGTTCTTACAGCCAAAAATCACTTCATAAGATACCAGGTAGCTTTCAATATTTACCATATAAGTCATGCATGAAATTTAAACATTACAAAAAATGACTTACCAGTTGACACTCCTGAAATATGCACATTTTCAGAATGTTCTGCAAGAGCGCCACTTCCTAAAATTAAACATAATGAATAAACTAATTTCCAAGATAAAACTTACAAAAACTTTCAGATCCTTCTTTCAAAGACAAACAGCTATGTACAGCTACATTTAATATTCAGCAACTAAAATTTCTGGAGTAATCTTTAAAATACTAGGGAGCCCCAACTCTTAACAGTAGTAGTAAAACCCAAAACCTTTTGAAAATCACAGTGCAGGGTTAAAGTCAAATATACAGTTGTGATTAACACTAGAAAGAACCAGTGAGTAACCAAAGGGGAACTCAACACTACTACCAGAAAAGACAAGCACCTACTGCAACATCATTCCTCCTTTGCAATGATCTTACCTGTCTCCATCCAGAAGTTACTGACCTGTTTTCTTTCTGTCACTGGAGTCACGCTGGTTTTAAAACCTGCTCTTTCTAGCGCTCTGACTTCACTTGTCTCTTTAATAAACTCCTCCCTGCCATTTCTCCCCTTTGTCCTTCAGGGGCCACTCTGGGTGACAGTGTGAGGTGTCAGTGTCCTTGTCCCTTTGAGATGAGCTCTGTCCTTGCCGGCAGATCACTGCTTTGAACCTGTTTGCTCATGTTTCAGGCTCCCTGTGCCCGCACCCCCAGCTGCTGTGCAGAGGGCTTGAGGGGGAAGTGGCTGCTCAGTGAGTGTGTGACCCTATGAAGCACCCATGAGTGAGCCAGAGAAAGGGAGGGAACCCAACCCTGTGAACTGCGTTCTTTTGAAGGTATTGGTTAAAGCTGGTGATTGTCGCAGTGCGTTTCCCTCTAAGGCCAGGTTAAACCTATAGTTCTGGTTGACGGCACCCAATCAAAACAAAACAAGAGCATTTCTCTTATAGCAAATACAATCAGCCAAGGCTATGGTGTAATTATGTCAAGGGTCACACATGCTGGTACTATTTTTCTTTTTTAATAATGTCTTGCATTATTGTTTCCTAAATCTTTCAATCTTTTCTCACCAATGCTAATAGTTTAAGAGCAATGACAGAATTGTATCTAGTTTAGAAGCTCTGGATTTTCTATACCTTATTCCAGAGTTGGGCACACAGAAACATTCAAATAACTTACTGAATGCCATCCTAAAAAATAAAGGTATGATTCCAGTAGAACAGCATGTAAAGTACTGTGGATATTTAATTTACTGCCTCGAATGAATGTGAGCAGTGCCCCTTTATGTACTCATTTTCTTTTTAAATACTTTTTACTGTAAATTAATTCCTTCTACCGCTGTTCTTTCTTACACAGACTGCCTGTAACTTCTGAAGTTTTCCCTCTTGGCTGCACAACCACTCAGGCATCCAGACACAGAATGAATCCTCCTCAGTGTGCTGGGGGAGGAAACGGATTAGAAGAAATTCAGGAGGCATGGGCGGGATTCTCTTTGGGGGCTAGAAGCAGAGTGAACACTGCTGTAACAAGCAACGTGTCCTTTGCAGCTCTCACTTCTGACTGCTTGAGCGTCGCAGGCCACCTCCCTGCACTGAGCTGCTCACTGAGGGCACAGTGCTTGGAGCAGGGCTGGTGCTGGAGAGCTGGGGACGCGTACGCGAGTGCTGCCATGATGACAACCATGAAATTGCGCCCACTAAGCACTTAATAAAGTGCCTGGAAAGCGCACTGAGCAGGTATTCATTTCTGTAACTCTGTAAAGCACATTTTACTACAGGATAAAATAATACTAACAAAACTGTGTTTTTCACTAACTATAGCTATATCCTTCAAAATGAAAAGAACTGCTATGCTTCTCTCAATTAGTAATGATAGAGTAGAATGGTAAAGTCTGTAAGCAATAGTAAGTATATGAATAAACCTGGTCAGTTATTCAAATATCCTGTGCTAATACCACATAAGGCACAATCTCTTTTTCCCAGCATTGTTAAATGCTACACATGTAGACTGAAACTCTTAAGAAAGTGCCTGTCCATCTCTTTGCCACACCATACTCATAAAAATTAGGCAGCACATGCAAAGTAAGAAGCAGATGACCTCCCCCCCACAGCTGGCCAAAGATCATTATAAATTGCTTCAAGTCTTGCTAATCAGAAGTACAGAAACAGTGCTGGGTGCACTGGGACATGTCCCGCATCCCGAGTCAGAGGGTCTGTCAAGGTCCTGTCCTAGTCTCAGTGATCCGGGTGCACATCATGGCTTGGCTTCCACCTACTTCTGCCTCCTATGCAGCCATGAATACAGGGTGTGTTACTGATGGCACTAAGGGTTCTATGTCAACTGACCTGTCCCCTTCACGAGTGGCCCCTGGAGTGTGACTGGACCACTGAGGAGCTACCGTCCAGCTGAACGTGCTAAGAGGGCGCAGGCCCAGTCTCTGTTCTCTCTCCCCTCCTGCCCATGCACTGCTTCCCAGTCCCACCAAGGGGGCTTCCTCTACCATGGCCTTCTCCATGCCATCCATACCTGGACCCAGCTCACCATAGCCTGAAACCTACGAAATCAGGAGCCAAATAAATCATTTCCTCCTTTAAACTGTAGGGACTGAGTATTCTGTCCTACCAGTGGAAATTCTGACTAGAAGTGTCTCAGATCCTTCTAGTAGCAAATAAAACTATGAGTTTCACTATTAGCTATATTTTATACATCAAACCTTTTTCCAATTGAGCAAGCAGAGTAGATATGGGCAGGACAAAATAAAAAGTAATGTAATGCAGTATTTATGTCTGTGGCTTCTGCAATAGATTGGCAGGACGCTAATACCAACTCCACTACTTACTGTGCAATTTAGAGCAAGCTATCTAACTTCTCCACGCCTCCATCTCACCCCTAAAACAGAGACAGTATCTGTCTTATAGGGCTTAATGGAATCCTTTATAACAGAAAAAAATGCATCTAAATCTATGCCAATATGTGAATGAGTCAATGATATAGTTAGTCTTTTAAATAAAACATTTAACAAACCATGAAATAAGTCTACACATACTAAATTTGGTAGATATGCATACTGCATTAAAAATATTTTAGAACAGCATTAGAATATGATCTAGTTTTAACTTTAAAATTATGTATGTATAATTTACTACAACTGTATAAGTCATATATATGTACAGTATATATACATGCATTCATATAAACCCTGATGAGCTTAAGTGTACATACAAACTGGAGGAAAACTTCTGTAGCAGCGATTAGAAAGATTTATTTTCTATATTTTAACAATGACTAGGGGGCTGGGGATATAGCTCAGTGGAATAAGCGCTTGCCTAGCAAGTGCAGGGTCCTGAGTTCGATCCCCAGTACCGAAAAAAAAAAAAAACAGTGACTAAATTTGTTATAAATAGGATCACATTTTGTTAAAAGTTTTATTCATATTATAAAAAAGGAAAAATAAAAGAATATAGTTAATTCCCCATTATTTTGGATAAATAGAAATCTGATAAACCATTTTGCTAAATTTTATAAAATATTATTTCAGAACAATATTAATGATTTTAACATTACCTTAATGGTAATACCTTAAAACATAATGCTACGAGGCTTTCCCATACATTTTCTCTAACTGAAGTATAATCATATTCAAAAGTTTTAAAAAATTATAATTTTGTTAACATCAAAAACCTGTCTTTTTCATTGTTCTGTTACATGTTTCTGGTAGTGAACATCACGGATGTCATTTACATAACAGCTATTTCCCTGTTATCAGCAGATAGCCCAAAGCAAATTACTTTCTCCCTGCAGTACTCTCCCAAGCCCCTAGGAAAAGCCAGCTCAGAGGCAGAGATGTGTAACTGCACCCCGCTCTTACTACAGGTGTGGCATTGTCTTCCACCTCTGCAGACACCCTCACAGATACCTCCAGAGTGACACACAGGGACAACAGACAATCCTGTAAAATGTATTTCTATAACCGCACCTTAGCAGCTAACTAGTAAGTCAGATGATTAAGCAACAAACTCCTAGACAACAGTTTTTCAACAAAAAGTGTCATTACTACCTAATGGAAATAACATCTTATAAACTCACTCCACCCCCTTGTCCCACTGTCTACTGATAAGGCAATCGCTTACGGCCCCCCTCTGGTCTTGACTGCAGCTCAGGAGAGGTCTCATGGAGAGAAACACTGCTTTGGGAAAGGAGCTATGGAGGAGGGCACACTGGACTCTTTGGAATCAAACCTTAGCTCCCTGATATTTAGGCATGAACTCTAATTAACTACTATACTCCTAGAAGGTCTAAATTTATGATCTCTACATCCCTGTTGCTTTTTCTTTTGGTTTTATTCACATTCTTTCTATATTGTAACCAAAGTTTTGTATGACTAGTTAATAAACACACCTAAATGTTAACAGATATGTGCCAGCCAAATATTAAGTGCCTTACAAGCATTCCCTCAGCTACTCCTAAAAACAAATGCCCATTTTGCAGAGGAGAAAACCAAAGCTTCTAGTTGTTTGGTAATTTTTTCAAAGAACAAGTAAATGGATGGACTGAAACTTCAAATCCAGTCTCCTTACTTTTTAAAAGAATTCGCTTCTGCACTGATTTCCATGGCATTAAGAAGTTTGTGTTCCTTAGTTTAAAAAATTCAGGTTCTATATCAATTCTCAGAGAAATTGATGTTCCTTTTTTTTCCAGTAGTGGGGAGTGAGTATGGGGCCCTGCTAATGTCCCAGGCTCAGCTTAAATGTGGGATCTTCCTGTCTCCGTCTCCTAGGGGCTAAAATTACCACCCTGTACCACTACATCTGGCTGTCTCTTATTTTTGAAAAAAAAGGAGTAAGATATGAACATAGTTCTTATTTATAAAAAGGACAATGCTTATGTCTCAATATTAAAATCCACCTATCACAGCTATTCCAGTTTGGGAGGAAAATATGAAGACTTAAGTAACAGTCAGCTCCAAGTAATTAACATGTTCAGCACCCTACACTTTCTTTCCATTACTATAGCAAGAGCAGTTACAAGGCATATAATAATGCATGTGTGTGTGTGTGTGTGTGTGTATGCTAAAAACAAGAAAGATTGCTCCCACTTTACTGTGTTCAAGGAAAAAGTCCAACATCCTAACAGGGCTTGCCAAGCTTTCCACAATCTCGCTTTTCCTATTTCTAAAGCTTCGTTTCTCAGAAAAGAGTCAGCTGTCTCTCTCGCCTCTGGACTTTCCTTTAACACTGCTGTATGTCTTTAGGGTGGAATCTCCTGACTCCCTCTGCTAATTATGCCATCCTGTAATGTGTGGAAGATATGTGAGTATGTTGCAGTTCTGGACAACAGCTCACAGACTGTGGTTCCTAAGAAAAAGGCAGTATGTGATGCGAGCCTAACGCCTGCACTGGCTTCCTGTCTCAAGCTCCTCTGGACTCTTGTGCACAGAGGGGGCCCAGGCAGGGCATGGAGATCTTGCCAGGCTCGGGACAGAGACAAAGATTATAGCGGCTAGGGCAGCAGAAAGGTTCTGAGTACCAGGTAGGGGAAGCCTTCCAAAACAGAACACCACAAAAACCTCACCTATATGAGAGCCCACATTTCAGGCTGGATGCTAAGCTACCATGTGCAAGGCAAGAATTTACTAAGCCAGGCCAAGAACTACCAATGGACGCTGAGGGGTTACATACTTCAAGCCAGAGCACAGGGTCCTTCTGACCAGCAAGTGTGAGAAGCGTCACGAGGAACACCGGTACCCCCCGCACAAAGTGCTACTCCCAGCTGCCTGACAAAGCTCTGAAACAGGCTTCCCCTGCAGCTCTCAAAATGGGAGCATGAAGGAGGGCATGACTCGCAAAAACAGTTTTTCAAGATGAACACACCCTAGATGAAAGAGAATATACCAAAAACAAACAAAAAATTCCAAAAAACACAAAGCAAAATAGGATAGACAAATGATTTCAGGCTGTATTATTCCATTACCTGAAGTTTCAGAACAGGAAAATCTTAATCTACAGTGGCAGAAATCAGATCGGTAGTCACCTAGGGTGGGAGGTAGGGGTCACCGACTTGCACGGGGCATGAAGACTTTCTGAGGCGATGGAAATGCCCATAGCCTGACTGGTTATGCATGTTTGTCAAAATTATCGAAAAACCCTTAAAATGGGTGCATTTTACTGTGTGCAAATTACACCTCAATAAAGTTGGCTCAAGAAAAGTGAATGAAAAGCTGTGTAGGCTGGACTTCAAGCACGAGTTCAGAGACCTAGTTTTCTTTCCTCTTGACTCTGCCGGCCATACTCTGCTTCCTTTCAACCTAACAGCTCCAGCTACTGCATCCAGGGATTTTATTTGTTTTTTTGTTTTTTGTTTTGTTTTGTGTTGTTGCGGTACCAGGGATTGAACTCAGGACCTTGCACTTGCCAGGCAGGCGCTTATTCCACTGAGCCATATCCCCAGCCCTGAGCTATTGCATCCAGAAAAAATGCTCCTGTCCCACCACTTACAAGAGAAAGGAGAACAGCTGCTGGGAGTGGTGGCCCATGCCTGTAATCTTAGCACTTGAGAGGCTGAGGCAGGAAGATGGAGTTCAAGACAAGTCTGGGCTACAAAGTGAGCTCAAGTCCAGCCTGAACTGCATTTCCAGAGTGTCTCAAAAAGACAAAAACAAAACAAAAAACAAAAGAAAGTGTAACAGCTTAGGTCACGTGCCTACCCTGACAAGGAAAAGGAAACGAAGTATAATGACTGGACTAGGGCTAGGAGTAAGGTGGAGAAACCAAGGGGGCACTGTCAGGAAGAAGAAAAGGACGGCTGGTGGCTGGCAATCAAACCACTACTGCAGTGTTTTCCGCTCGAGGGCATCAACCCAACTCCTTATCCTGACACCCAGGAGCTACACCCTTGTCAGTTTTAATTTCCTCTACTCTGGCATACACCCAGCACACCATGTTTCCATTTTCTTTTTAAAACAACAAAATGTCCTCTTCTGTCTTCACTTATCAAATGTTTAGAAATGTCCAGGCTCAATTAAGTGCTAACTAAGCTAGAAGGCTTGGGGGGGCCCACCCTCACAAGAAGGGGCTACTCCAAACTCCCATGGCCAACACTGGGTACCCTTTGATGAACTAATGGACCCAAGCACTGACTGTCAACAGGTGCTGACATCAGAAGAAGGAGGCACCCTGTGCCTCCTCATGGATGAACACGTAAAAGCAAACCACGTGATCAAGTCTTCTCCTAGTGCTGCAGACTCCGAAAGAAGCTCCCGCAAGGATGGCAATGTTCCTACAGAGGTGCAGTCTAGTACTAATTCACCCGTGACACTGAAATGGCTCCTGGGGCCAGTGGCCGCCACATTGAACAGACCTGAAACAGACCTGGAACTCTGAAACCAATTATCAATTTACAGGAAAGTCAGAGGACAGAGGAACATTTTAAAATCACACTGCATAAGAACACTTAGCAAACTCCAGACTATAAAGTTCTAGAACAGAGTTTCTTCAACATTTACATGGTAAAGTTTTTAAAAAGTTCAAAAAGATTGAGAAAAAATTTAAGAGATTAAAAAAGGCATAAGGGAAAGATCAAATAATTACAAAGTGTGGGCTATATTTGGATTTTGATTTCATAAACATTTATGACATTCATGAGATGATTATAAATTTAAATTTTTAAAATGAAACTGAGGTAAAACAATTCCTGGGAATGACATGATACATTTATTAAAAAATGAAAGCAGCCTGTGTCTTAGAAATGTTCTCTAGTGTTAACAGGTGAAATAAATGATGCTTGTTGTTTTCTTTAAAAAGGAGGTGGGTAGTAAGAGAATAGAGCAATGAATGACCCAGGAGATTAGCTGTTTTTGTGGTTGTCAGGGCCTAGGTTTGGGGCTTGGGGTATCCATTATCTTGTTTATCAACTTTCACCCAAATCTTTGAAATGTTCCATTACAAGCAGTATAAAAACTGGAAAGAAAACCTTTCTGGTAGCATATTGTATTATTTATATGAAACGAAATGCTGTGCAGTAGAATTATGCAAATAACTTATGTAGCCTAAAACATATAAGTACCCTAAACATGTAGGTATCGTTTCATTTCCCTCAGTATCTTAGGCCTTAGACATGTAAATTACGTAAAACAACACTTTTCTGGTAATTCATTACAGTTTTACACTTTCTAATTTAATTTATATAGTAAGATGGCCTTAGAAGGAGCTTTATAGTAATATATAGAAGTTATGCAAGAAGATGAAAACACAAAAAAGAGGACTCAAAGCTCAGGTCTTAGAAACCTCAACTCTGACACTGTAGCCCAACCATCACTTTTTATTTGTGAAGATACATACTCAGGAAACAAAGCCAGACAAGTAGTACATAGTTTTTAAACAATTTTTATGACTGCATGTTTGCAGTACATAGTGATTATAGGCCTGGGGGGAGCTGCTACATGTCTACACAACACATCTTAATTCTTTCTATCTACCCTTGCCCTCCCCTTCCTCTATCTCTTCTCTTTTAATTACCAATAAGGGCCTTACATCTAAGACCCAATAAGCTCTGCTAGGAAGTCAGGCCTGACAGCGGAGGGCTCACTTTGCCCTGTTACATGTCAGCAGATCTAAAACCAAAGGGTGCCGAGTGGCTGCTCTCTCATTCCTCAAAACCATCGTTAAATCTAGGCCCTCTGTTAAATGAGGTCCTACAGATCAAGCCCTCACCTACAAAGACTGCGAGAAGAGGCCAAGGAAGGACATAGTAAGGACACTGCAGTCCTTATCAGAAGCCAACCTTGACAGGACTCAGGTCTCAGACTTCAGGCCTCTAGAACCAAGAGAAAATAAATTCCTGTTGTTTAAACAACACAGCCTGCTACTGGCTGTCAAAACAAACTGATACTTTTTCCAGGTAGAGCTGGGCCAAAATGTGTGAGAATCCTTTAAAAGTGTGTGAATTCAGTACATTTTTCTAGGAAAGGCTCTATAGTGCCTAACAAATAACTATGATCTACTTCATGCCAAAAAAATTAAGAAGCTCGTGGGAGATATTTTTATATTTTCCTAATTTATTCAATTACTAGTCTTCTAAAAATTATTTCTATAGGTTTTTAACTGCAATCCATTACAGATTTTTAGGAACTGGCCCAAATCCGTTTGCCACTTGAAAGAGCAACGATTATAATATTACTCATAGAAAGATGCACTACAATTTTAAAGTATATTCTCAGTGGACATTTGGAGGCTACATATTTTATATGTTTAAGCTTCCTAGAGTATTATGACAGTAAGGTTTTATATTTGAAATTTCTTAGAAATAAGGGCATAGTATCGAACTAGTCAAGGTACAAGTACTAAACAAACACCAGTTCCTGCACTCAGAGAATGCATCCTATCCTTTAAGGAACATGCAGAGATTTTTATGATTCCTATTGCTGAGCATCAGTGAGTGTTCATGTAATGGAAATAATTTCTTTTACTCCAAAAATTACCCTGAACCACCAATAAAAGAGCTGGTGACATAAGCTAGGAAAGGAATTTCTGACCATATGACTTCACTGACTTCTAAGTATACTTTTAACAATATTTCAAAGAAACTACTAATTGTCAAAACCATAGTCAATACCTCTAGATTTTGAATTTTTATGGATCTTAACCCAGTGCTGTCCTTTTTGTATCAAATATCCTGCTTTTTCCTACCTTATTACTTACGAAAGAGTAAATAGTTTGTTCTATTTCTAGCCATCTGTAGAGCCAAGACCATGAAGTCAGGAGTGATAATTCTGCATCCCACTGACAGGGAAGCTGGATCTCGAGTTCACCAGTGGCTCTATGACGGAGACAAGAACATACCCAGTTTAAGATCACTCTAGATCTAGATCACTCTTTAGCCCCAGCTCTTGCTTCACCTTCAGACATTTTCTCTGGCTCTTTTGTCTCTCTTAAATGTATACTCAGATATTTCTTTTCTGGTTTAACAATTCCTTTCTTGCTAGTGTACCTCCCTCTTTCCTATCTTGGTCCCCATTCTGCTGTTTATTTTTAACCGAAATCTGAAAGGGAACCTACACTCACTAATGAAGCTTCTGTATCTACCATTTACTCCTAAATCCTCTTAGTCTAGCTTTTATCCCTAGGAAATTCCTAAAATGTAAGTAGCAAAAACAAATGTTATGGTTTGTGTCTGGATGTCCCCCCAAAGCCTCATGCACTCATGGGGTGGCTTCTAGAGTTTATGGTTGATTCATGGTCCAATGTTGGGATTATGGGTATGAGAGGTACACTCACCCTGGGGCGGGTAGTTTGCATACAATATAAGGGAGGGAAAGAGGCTGCTCCCTGCTGCTCCTCCCTTTTGCTCTTATTGCTTTTGCTATCTTCGCTCACCTGTCAACTGTTACCCTCCACCTTATGCCACTCTGCCCTGCAGCCAGCTGATCATGGACTGAAACCTCCACCAACTGTAAGCTAAATAAATTCCTTCCTTCCTTAATTTCGGGTGTTGGGTATTTTGCCTCAGCAATGAGAGAAAAGTAACCAAGACAAAAAGTTACCAACAATCTACCTATAAAACACATTATCCTCAGAAACATCAACTCTGAATCCAGGGCTTGATAGCTAGGGAAAAACTGTACCACTGTGAGCAACAGTGTCACTATAAATTCATGGTTTCAATTAATCTGACTACTCAGTGCTGCTGCCTAATCCTTTAATAAACCTGTATTCAGTTGTATTTCCAATTCACTTGAAAACTGTATCAGCCTTCATTATTTTCCTGAAGCCTCCAACAACTTCCTCCTCCAATAGTCTTAGTAAACCACCTCCCTTGCCAACTACCCAGGAGTCTTTAGATATTCCTCTTTACTTTCTAGAAATCTCATTCTGTATGTGTAAAGGCTCAAGTTCTCCAAGTTGGTAGCTCTTGAACTCCTATTCGAACCAAACCTTTTAACCCTTACTCGGCCCCAGAGCGTTCACTGGACATGAGCCCTAACCTTGAACCAGCCACTGTGCTGGTGCTTCTCACTTACTGCACTCTGGTCGAGTACCCAGAGATCTGACACTATTCTCATTTCTACATGCAAGAGAGTTGACGTAAGTTAAGAGGCCTGTTCAAGGGCAAATAGCTAGTAAGTGAAACTGCCAGTATTTAGACAGATTTTTTTCTAGCTCAAAACCTCTCATCTTGAATAACAGTAATGGCACCTAACATATGCATGTGCTGTGTGCCAGATGATGGTCTAAATAGTTTCCATGCCTCAGCACATGTAATGTTCACAATAACCTATGAAGAAAATGCCATTACTACTTCGAACCTTACCGACTATTGCTTTCCACTTTCATACCATTCGACCTTCCTGTTACCCAGGTACATCAAACTGTGCCCTCAGCCTGCTCCTCCTCTTCCATTTCTCACCTTGAATGGCCAGCACCTCTGAGCGGTCCAAGCAGAAACCTTCCAGGTTTCCTCCTTACCACTCTGTTATTTCTCTTACGTCCTAATTTCATGATATTGCTTTCCTGGTTTGCTTTTGGTTTCTGTTTTTATTTTTCATTAAATGTAAGCTCCACAAAAAGCATGGAATACTGCCTGGCTCACATTAGACAATTGATATTTGCTAAATCTAACAATAAATCACTTTTTGACCTGGTTTTCCTACGTTTGATCTTGAAGCACTGATTTTTTGAACCACCTTCTCGTGAATTTTCTTATTCTTTGCACTGCTATTAGAACTTTTTAAAAGGCACACCTGATATTAACATTTAAAATAACTATTTGTGCCAGTTAATCCTAACTCTTAATTTGACTGGATGGAGACCCTAGGAGAGATAGCTGGATTGAGGCATGATGCACTCCTACCTGAACACCATCAGGAGGCAGGGCCCTGCTGGAGAAGATGATCATGAGGACTGTGTGCATCTGGCCTATCCCCTCTGGCTGTTTGGAACCCACTCTGCTTCTCCGCTGTGACGACCTGAGCTGTCCTCTGCTGAGCCCTTGCACATGTGATTTCTGCCTTGGATCCAGGTGACCATGAGATGAACCCTCAGACACTGTGAGCCAAAATAAACCTTTCCTCCTTCAATTTGTGTCAAATATTATGTCCCAGCAAATGGGAAGCTGACCAATATGCTGGTCCAACTCCTTGTGTGTAATAGCCTCTAAGACCACCCTCTCCTGGTCTCCCCTACCCCAGCAATCTGAGGTGGACTGCCACCCCCTCCTGGTCTTTCCTACCCCAGCAATCGGAGGTGGACTGCCACCTTCTCCTGGTCTCCCCTATCCCAGCAATCTGAGGTGGACTGCCACCCTCTCCTGGTCTCCCCTACCCCAGCAATCTGAGGTGGACTGCCACCCCCTCCTGGTCTTTCCTACCCCAGCAATTGGAGGTGGACTGCCACCCTCTCCTGGTCTCCCCTATACCAGCAATCGGAGGTGGACTGCCACTCTCTCCTGGCCTTCCCTACCACAGCAATCTGAGGTGGACTGCCACCCTCTCCTGCTTTCACCTTTATGTATGTATTCAGGTTTCAGCACAGCTCAAAATATCTAAAATTCTGCTGTTTTTGAGAATTGATGTTCTCTCTGCCTGGTGCAGTCTTCCTTGCCCTATGCTTTCACACAATGCAGGAGACACATCTCTACATATTGTGAGATGAGTCAGAGTCACCGTGTGCCCACTGTACATCACTTCAGTGTTGTGAGCGTATTACTATATGGCTCTTGCCATCTTGTGGGGTCATTAATTTAACCACTATCCACTGGCACCAAATTTTGAGAGCCTTAAGGGAAAACACTGTCTCCCTTTCTTCACTCCTTGCCCCCTTCCTCCCTGCCTTGGTATTCCCTGGCAATGATCTCCCAGTTTCTGAGTAAGATCTTAGTAAATGTTGCTCTAATGATTGAAAACCATCAGACTGTGAAATAAGGCATCAAGCATTCCTTGCACAATTTGGTTCATTTTATAGTCTTTTACAAAAACTTGGTTCACTTTATAGTTTTTTAGAAAGGTAAAAAAGAGAAAGAAGAGAATAGGGAAGCATGAAGTGGAAGATAGGCATGCCTTATTAGTGAATGAAGTAAGGAAACCGCAGAGGAAGGGGAGCTCAGAGTCAGCTGTTCACTCCCTTCTCGTCCCGTCCTTCAGCATGTAAACAGTGTATAATGACTGCTCACGGCTCCTGAGCAGCTGCACCTTCCGATGCTAAGAAGCTCTGCTCCCTACTAGCTTTGGCAGTGTCTGGGGAGTGGCAGGGGAGGCAAGAACACCAATTTTCTCTACCAATATATTCCATTCCTGATCATCAGTGACTTCCGGGTTCTTAATAGCTCACAGCCCATCAGCAAGTTTAAATACTTCTTGTTTTTCTTCTTCTATGCAAACAGCTAGCTTCCCATTTACCTCTACTGAAACTCCTATCTCCACTTATCTACTCGTTCACAAACCCTTGAAGGAGCACCATAAGCCATCGTGGCATTACCCTCAGTACCAATGTGAAATTGAAGCTTATTCTTTTTCATACAACTTTAAAAAATCACCCTGTGGAAATAAGCTTACTCTGCTATATACGTATGCTTCCTCAAGAAGAGGAAAATATTTTCCAGTATGTACTTGTTGCTACATTTACAGAGTTTAATTTACTTATTAAGACAAAGTATTTGGATAGGTATATCTTCACTTTACAAATGAAGAAAATAAACTTTAGAAACACAGTAGTAACTTCCTCAAGATGGTAAAGCTAAAAAACAGAGCTAAAACCCACACATCTGTCTTATTACTAAGACCATCCATTTAATTCTCTCACTTTCCCTCCAAAATATAAATGTCTTATTTTAGCTATTTTTCACCATTTACAACACTTTATTCATTTATACGCTTTTATTTTAAAACAGTTCCAGCAGTAACTGATATCTTCATTTTAAGGCCCATGAAGTTGAGATACAGCACTTAACTGGACAGCACTAAATCTAATAACTGCTGAGCATCAGAATCAAATTTCTGCTAAAAGCAGAAGATATAGACTCAATCTTAATAGATGGCCCTCTATTAATGACATCTAGACACAGTGGACGAGGGACAACATTGGCTTACACTGATAGAATCCAAGGGACGACAGTGTTTGCAAAGGACAGGCCAGTGCAGGCAGTTACTGTAAAAAGCAATTTGTCTTAAAGGCAAAACTAAAATGTACTACAGACTGTGTTTGATGGCATGATGTCACAGTGGAGAGTACTGAGTCCTGAGCAAGAAATCTTGAGTTTGACTCCTTTTGTGTTTGTGAAGTATGTTAAAGTAATGCCAGGTATCATTTCACCTCTATTTACCTCAATATACATCTTTACCTATCCGGACTGCTAATGGTAATTCTTGGCATCAATATGGCCAAGTGCTAATCAGATTTTTTTGACTGTCCTATAAATGTCTGTTCGTAGTCTGCTTATTTGGAGCAGGACCCAGCGTCTCAATGTCATGCCTTTGGATGCTTGGTTTAGGTGATACTCTTTCATGTTCATGCCAATTATTTGTTAAGAAATACCATAGTGGCTGTCTTGTAAAAGCTGCCCATATTCTGTGATGTCACTTCCTTTTGGTGTCATTTCACTTTATTCATCTAGCTTAAGCCTGCAAACCTTTACTGCAAAGGGACAAGAACCTAAATACTTCAAGCTCTGTGGGGCACGTGGTCTCCACTGCAACTCCTCAGCTGTCACAGCAGCACAACAGCAGCCGCGGAGAAGGCGTACACCAGTGAGAGGCTGAGGTTCAATAGAACGTGAAGCCTTCCCTTGGCAAGCACTGTCTCTGCTTACCCTGAAACCGTTTGCAAGGCACAGGGAGGACAAGGCTGGACTCTTCTTCATCGCTGCTGAATTTCAGAGTATGGCTTTAGTGTGGCAACAGTGATGTGGAATGTTGCAACTGTGTGTGTCTTAAACAAGCCCACTACGTGAATGAACCTCAAAGTTTTATGTATTCACTGCATTTCTACCAACTGTCTTCATTACCGTTGTTGGTACTCAAGCGCTGTCATTTTCAAACTGTCCCTTTACACTGGTCACTGGGTCCTTTTGGCATGAAAAACTAGTTGCTGGTAGCTTCCACACTTTGTGAAACAACAGGATATGCCAGGCTCATCTTTTGTTTTTGCTCTTCCAGACTGGAATCAGTCGTTCATCCAACCACCCTTGGTTCCCTTCAGTGAGAAACAGTATTTAGAGACCATAATTGCAGCTCTCTGTGCTCCCCGCTGTGCTGTTATTGCTGCAGCACCTTGCTGGGGAGGGCATGCAAAATACACGCCCTTAGATTCTACGGTCAGAGATTCACTGTAGTAAAATCTTACTGGAAAACAAGTACTGGCTCTGAATGAGTAAAACATAGTTAATTCTTCTGTGGCTTAGTTTCCTGAAAAGCACAGTTAAAGTCAAGGGCATCTCATAGTTGTAATAAAAAACATTAAATTAATATATAGAGAACACTTCAAGTAATAATTAGTACATGGTAAGCAATAAAAATTAGGTGCACTCCAACCTTTGGTACAGTAATAAGCTACTTTTATGACTCAATCACAGGGAAAGTCAAACAAAAATTAGTAAAATCTTGTTTTTACAATATTACTTAGGAATATAACTGTAAGCAATCTAATATTCAACATGAGGAAAATAGTTTATGGACAGTGATATGGAAAAATGTCCAAGATAGGTTAAATAATACCAAAAAAATATCTCAGGACCCAAAAGACTGCCATTTCTACTAGTCAAGTATACATGGTCACTTCACCATGTGCTAACCCCAGTTTATTGTCCTTACTGAGCATTTTGAACATTCAATTCTCACGAAAGTGATAGGTGGCATTTCTCTGCCTGCTTCTGAAATTAATCTTGGCTTATAATTTTATTAGCCATCCAATTACTGTAGCTATAAATTTTTTTTGCCCATTTGAGGAAGAAAATTAAAATTTGATATAGAAAGTATCTGCATAAGTTATTTAATAACGTTACAACAAACCTTGAGGGTAGGTAGTGTAAAATCCAATAACCTAACATCTTTTCATTTAGAAATCTCAATTAATAGCAAACCAGAATTAATTCAGAAAACAATAATAATCTGGCATCTTAGGCTCATCTATCTCTAGCAGCACCACAAGCAGATGAGCTCTAGTAACAAATTAAAGAATAAATGCAGGCGGAATTAATCAGCTTGCCTGCAAAGCTGCAGTGAATGTAGGGAGTGCTCTAAGTAGCTACAAAGAAGCAGTAGGCACAATGGTTAGAAACACAGATCCTAGAAAGTCATGCTACCACAGCCCTCTCACTACGTGAGCCAGGCTAAGACACTTTATGTGCCTCAGTTTCCTCATCTGATAGGTGGAAATAATAATATTATTTGTAAACAGACAGGATTCTTATAACAAGCAAATGAGCCTGTGTGTTTATATGGTTTGAATGCCATGTCCCCCTAAATTCATGTGTTAAGATTCTATGGTATGTTGAAATTCTAAGCTGACAGCATTAGGACCTCAGGAGGCCACTGTAAGCAATAGGAACAGCACCTTATAAAGCGGCCCCTAGAGGGGCACCTGGCCCTTTCCACCATGGAAGGACACGGCAGAAAGCATAGAATATAAGTAAGAAAGTGGGTGCTCACTAGACACTGAATCAGCCAACACCCTGATCTGGGCTTCCCACTCCCCAAAACCACTTTATAGTGTTTTGTTACAGCAGCCCAAACGAAGTAAGACATATATACAATCAGAAAGACATGCACAGTCACGTGACCACAACACTGCCAGCTCACAGGAACTGCTGTTTTTCCCACGTTACGAGTTTATACATCAGTCCCTCTTTGTTGCTTGGTATTTCGTATTTCAAAGTGTGCTATTCAAACATTACACTGCATTGCAACTATTTCACCTTCAAATATTGGTGATCAAGGCATGATTTTTTAAAAAGTGCTCTGCATGATAGCCCAGATATCCCATCCTTTTTAAAAAAAAGAAAACAGTCAATACAGAGGTTCCTAACCTATGGTGTAAGAGCAGCGGCTTCTCAAATGTGAATATGAAACAGCAGCTGATAACCCTTTTCAAATGGCTATTCTAACTCAGTATCAAGGCAAAGCCTGAGATTCTGCATTTCCAACATGATCCCAGGTGGTACCAAGGCAGCTGGTACCAGAAAGGCACTTTGAATACCAAAGATCTAAGTTTCATGAATGAGCTTCTAGAAGCTCTAGAACCACATGATGCTGTCTACAAAATACTCTGCGAATGTGCCCATGGGAGTTATTTCTGAGGAAAGATCCCATCGTTCCTACCATTTTCTCAGGGGTGGGGTAACAGCACCGCAGAGGTGGGAAAGACAAATCACTCCACTGTAAGATAAAACAAAACTAACAGGAAATAGAAACCTTGGTAATCAGACAATAAAGACAAATTATAATTTAGACGACTGGGCTGCAGAATCTTTAAATTATAGCATTAAAATTCAAAAACATAAAAGTCTACGAGACAAAACAATAAAGCCACAGTATCTAATACTCACTTGGTAGAAGCTCAAAAAGGAGAATTTAAAGGGTAGAATTTAAACACGTGCACATGTTCACAGCTACATATGCACTTCCATAAGATATATGTGTGCATATTTACACAAATATAGAAATAATATATATTTTGGAAAAATATTAGTATGTATGTACATGATCAAAGTTACAGTGAACATTTACAACTTGTTAAAAATGTATCACACTGAAAGACACTGCCATTAAAGTCCCAATGATACCACCCCTCACTTCAAACACACATGCCCATCATTCTTGCCACTCTCCAAAGCTGTTCTGAAGCACTCTTTCCTGAGTGCTTTATGAGAGAGATGTGATTTTTAAAAAATACAGTGAAATTTGCTGCAGAGTGCCATTCCCTGAAAAGGCAGGCTTATAAAAACAGGGCGCTTGTCCTCACCCACCCTATTTGCCAGATCTGGCACCATGTGACTCCTAGCCTGTCACCAGAGTCAAAATGACCATGAAAGGTCAACATTTCAATTGATTCAGAATATCTAGCAGCCAGGACAGCACAACTAAAGACTGCTCAGTGGCAAGACAGGGTCACTGTGTTTGAGGGTGGGGCAGTGTTGGAGGGGGACTAATGGCAATGTGTCTTTTACTGAAATAACTTTATTTAAACGTTCACAGTAGTTTAACCTCATAGCTCCTACATCATGGTCTACCAAATACCAAAGTGAAATAATGACTGGATGGACATACAAGAAACTGGTGAAAACTGTAAACTCTAAATATGCCAAGGTAATTATATGCTTCTGAAAGAGCAAAAGTACAAAGGACTAATATGGCAATTTAAAGTTACAAGACGATACAGTAACACATACACAATCCTAAGCCAACCAAGCCATAAAAGTGTAAGGGCAAAATTAAAAAAGAATTTTTGGCTAAGTATATCTACAATGTATGTATAAACCATGAGTATTTCTGGGAGGGAAGAGGGGAGAAAAAACAACTCAAGTACATACTTCAATAAAATACATACAACCCAATCAAAAACTTTAGGAAAAATGATGTGAGAAAAGAACATATGGGAGAGGGAGAAGAAAATCTAGGGAAGTTAAAATAATTGTTGAGAATGGAGGTGAAAATTTTAATGGAATTTTAACCTTATTTTTAGCTTTATGATGTAAATTTTTAAGCATAAACAAAATAGAAAAAAGTATATAAGTTCTGATGCATCACCCTCCCATCTTTAAAGGTGATTATAAATAAAAACAAAGATATCTGCTCTTATGATTTCTGTTTCACACTGAACTAGGAAGCTTTAGGAAGGACAATTAGGCATGGGAGAAACACCATTTAGATTGGAAAGGATGAAGACTCTCTACTTACAAATATGACATGATCACATATATAATATACAAATAAAAATCTATTAGGATTAATAAACAAGTTCAGCAAAGTCATAGGTAGCAAGAAAGAATATATTCCTGTGCAAGACAATGCCAAACATTACATTTTAAAAATTACATTTAGAATAGTATGTAAAAATATAAATAAATTTAACAACATAAATAGAAAAGCTATAATCTGAAACTACAAAGCATAATTGACAGAAATTAAAGACTTACATAAATGGAAAGACAAATATGTTCATGAGTCAGGACTAAAATTGCTAAGACAGCAATTCTCACCTTTGCTCTCACAGATTCACTGTGGTCCATACCAAAATCTCGGCTGCCTGCTTCCCCTTGAGGAGCTAATCCTAAAACTCATCTGAAAATTCAAGGGACACAAAATTGCTAAAACAAGCCTGAAGAATGTACAAAGCCACAACATCAAAGAGACTGTGGTATTAATATCAGAATACACAGACATGTTTATAGATGTCTATGCAAATAGAACAAAACTGAGGGCTGGGAAATAAATTCAGAATTATAATCAGTGGATTTTTTTTTTTTGACAAGGGTGTCAAAAATGGGGAACAGTGTTTTCAACAAATAAATGTTAAGAGACAATAGGAAGCTAAATGCAAAAGAATGAACTGACCTCAGTCTTGCTATACTGAAAAAGAAAAAAAAAGACCCAGCTCAAATACCTACCATGAAAGGCTTAATTATAAAACTCTTAGAAAGAAAACACAGGCGCAATCGTCTTCACTTGGATTAGGAACTTAATTCTTAGGTATGGCACAAGCAACAAAAGAAGACAGATAAACTATAACTGTCTCAAAAGCAAAAACACTTGAGCACTGAAGGAAAGGTATGTAAGAAAGTGAAAAGATAAACTGTAGAGCTTGGAAGAATAACTACTTTTTTCAGTTTGTTGAGTCAATTTTGATAATTTATAGTTTCCTAAAATATTATTTCATCAACATTTCCATGTTTGTTTTAAAGTTATAAATAATATCCTCTTAAAAATATTTTCTATACCTGTGATCATATCACTCTTGTCTTAATAACCATGTTTTGTTTCTGTCGTTCCTTTCTTGAATAGATTCACATTTCTGATTTATGTGTTCTGAGAGAATTAGGTTTTGGCTTGGTTTAGTAGTGTACTGATTTCTTTGTTTTTTATTTTATTACTATTTTTGTTTATTTTGTTGGGTTTTGGGGTGTTTTGGTACCAGGAATCGAACTCATGGCATAGGTTTACCAGGCAGGCGCTTACGCCCCTGAGCTATACTACTGGTCTGGTTATTCCTTTTTGATTATTTTGAAATTTTTTAAAACAATTATGGTGTGACATTGATGTTTTTCCCTTTTGGTGTAAAGTTCACACAGCTGCCATCAAATTTGGGATACAAAACAGTGCTATCACACCAGAAATCTCCTTTCTGCTATTCATTCATAATCTCACCCTCTACCTACCGATAATTCCTGCTAATGACGGATGTGTTTATTCCCATGGTTAGTCTTTCTGAGAAGGTCATGTAAGCGGGAATGCACACTGTATAACCATTGGAGACTGGCCGCTGCTTCTCAGTGCAGTGTCTTGGTGATGCATGCATCAGTATTTCACTGTATTTTTGTTTTATTTTGTTTTTATCAGTGTGCAGAATGCAACTGTGTGGATATGCTGAAGTTTTACCAGTTCATTTGTTGAAGGACATTTGAGTTGTTTTCAGTCTGGGGCTATTATTAAGCTGCTATAAGGAATCATATGGGTTTTAGTGTGTACATGAGTTTGTACTTCTTTAGGGTATGTACTGAGAGCTTGCTGTGTTCTAAATTTTAAGTGTATGGAAACTTTAAGAGAAGTAACAAATCATTTTCTAGAGTGGCTGTTAGCAGTGAGCACCCTAACCAGCAAGGGCGAGAGTGCCGAACAGACTCCTCACCCACTCAGTACTCTCTGTCCTCCTTCCTCTACTCATTTCAAAGTTGCGTAGTACAAACTCCTGATTGGGTTGTTTTTTAATGACTAATGATGTTGCGCATCTCTTGGCAGACGTTTTATTGCCATTTGGGTGATGGGGTCAAATGTGTTAGCCATTTTCAATTGTTTTTTTTTATTTTTGCGTTTTGAGAGACATATATTTTTCCATCACAATCTATAACTTGTCTTTTTATTCTCTACATAGTACCATTGGCAAAGCAAACATTTTTATATTTGATGTTAAACTTAACGAGTTTTTAAATTTATGATTTATGCTTTAGTATAATTTCTGAAAACTTTGCCTAATCCAAGATCAAGGTTTTCAGTTTCTCTAAACATTTTAGTGTTTTATGTTACACATTTAGGTCTAAAGATTTATCTTTTTTTATAAGGTGTGAGGTTTGTAAGAAAGTTCCACTTTTGCATGTGAATAACCAATTGTTTGAACAGTATTTGTTGAAAACATTACCCTGTCTCCTCATTGCACTGCTCTGCTTCTCTCAGAGACCAAGTGGCCCCGTCGCCTGCTCTATTTCTGGACTTTTCCTTCTGCTCCATTGTTCTGTGTAAATCTCTTTGCCATTACCTAATTGTCTGCATTGCTGTAGCTTTTTAGTAAGTCTTTGAGTGGTACAGTGTAGTCTCTTCAATTTTATTGTCAAAATTTTTTAACTCTTCTAATTCATTTTCCCTCCCATTCCCACATTTTAGAATCAGCTTGTCACACTCTGTAGTTTCCAGTTCTAGCAACTCTTTAAGAAATATAACATTATTATAGCTAACTCCCTACTTAGGGAATAAAAACACAAAACAAAATAGTAACACAAATGCAGGGATAATGATGTTTTGTAATTCTGATTTTCTCTACTCCAACAGAACACACGCATCAAATCAAACCCTACATACAGTGCCCAACTTCTTGGTTTGCCTGGCCTGCACTGACTGAAGAGGAATTGTCTTAGGCCAAATATAAAGTACTAATAAACTTAATGGACACAATGAACCAAACTTCTATTTAAAATATTTTTATTATTCCATTAAGAAAAAAAGGCAAACTGCTGGTGGGCCCAGGGATGGAAACGCTGGGTAACAGGCACCAAAATACACAGGAAATCAGACAGCAGGAGCAAGTTCTAGTGAGATTCTACAGCAGAGTAGGTGACCACAGTTCATGAAATTTTTCTATATTTTATAAATAACTATAAGAAAGGAACTCATAGGTTTCCCAATATAAAGAAATGATACCTGTTTAAGAGATGAAGATGCAAGTTGCCCAGATTTGATCATTACATATTATATATATGTACTGAATGATCATAATGTACCCCATAAACATGTGCAATTACATATCAATAAAAATGTTTAATTAAAAAATCAAATACCGAGGCACTTACTTTAGTTCAGTGGAAAAAGTAATGTGGAGTTGAACCTTAGGCAGATTTAATCTATGCAATTTTATCTGTATTCATCTGTATCCAAGTATTTTATTTGATGTCCAGAGAAATTTCTGTAACATGCTAGAGAAAAAACTGGACATTTTCTCAACTGAAACTCAGCATCTCTATCTTCCTTCCAAAGTGAGTTCACAACTCCTGGGACTAATCCAACCCCACCAAGGTTGCCTTGTGACTACTTTAGCCCTGAGGCCTACTGACAAGAGGGGACCGACTTTTCTATAGGCTCATCTCTATCATCTTACCCAGCAAAGCAGAAGTTAACCACATCAGGAATGAAATCATTTTTCTCACTGACTCTTACAAATGCCAAGTACACTTTTTCCTTTCCTATCATAGTACTGTTATAGTACATAAGCAAATACCAGTATCCTTTCCTAATCTTAAATGCCAAAATAATCACAACTGGAACACTAAAATCTTTTATACTACTCTTGACCACTGAAATCACCAACAGCAAAAGATTCCAAGTGCATTTAAAAGAATGAACAGATATAAAAGCCAGAGGGGAGGTTAAGTTACAGGCGAGAAAAAAGAAAAGAGACAGAGGGAAGAAGGAAGTGAAGACTAACTATAGACCAGAGCTCATAAACATAAATGCACAATCTAAAAAACCTTAGTAAATGTATTCCGGTAGATTAAAATGCATCATTACCAACATGGTATGGTATTTTCAAAAATGCCAAAAAGGTTCAATATAAGAATCACCTGAGTATGATGTACTCCAGTTATACGTTCTTTTATTCAGCAAGTACTGTACTGCCTGGCCATCATTCTACCTCTACAATGATTTGCCTAAGTATGAAACAATTCCACTCTTCTCAGATTGTTTTTTGGTTTAGAAAATATACTGTCATTTTATATATTGTCATTTAGCATAGTGTTTATGGTAATATGTAGTAGATTTCTTGTCAGTGTAAATGGATTAATATTTTAACAATTTTCTGATTTTTACTTCAAATATTGTTTAAAGTGTGCATCCCTCTCATTAAAAACATTCTTTAGGGTTCCCCGAAGTTGTGGAAGCCGAGACCTACAGGTCTGGGACCTGCTCCTGGGCTACATATCCCGTGCTCACTTGCCATGGCTTACTCATCCATTCTACTGCTGATGCACAGGAGGACCGGCTCTAGTCTGGGTGCTAACAAGTAAGGTGCTCGGAGTGATCTGTACATGTCTTTGGCACACAAATTATGTGCCTACTTTTGATGAGTTCATACGTAGGAGTACAACTGCTGGGCCACAGGGCATGATTATAGTCAACTTTATTTTTATTTATTTATTTTTTTTGCGGTGCTGGGGATCGAACTCAGGACCCTGCGCTTGCTAGGTAAGCGCTTATTCCACTGAGCTATATCCCCAGCCCCCTATATAGTCAACTTTAATAGCCACTCTTTTTCAAGGTGGCTATTGAGCATTTGAAACACGGGTTAGCTTAACTAAGATGAGCTGTAAATTTAAAAATTACATTGCATTTTGAAGACTTAGAATGAAAAACATAATTCAGAATATCTTATTCAGTTATTTTTATTGATCATGTTATTCATTATTTTTATTGAATGTGTTGCAATAATAGTCTTTTAAATATATTGGGTTAAATATATTTAAACATTAATTTCACCAGTTTGTCTTTTTTTTCAAGCATGGCTACTGGAAATTTAAAACTACATGACTCACATTTGAGGCTTCTCTCTATGTAAGAAGGTCTTCCAGTTTTGAGAGGCCAAGGAAAGCTCCCCAAAGGTGACAGGGTCTAAGGGACAAGCAGGAGGCAGCCTGGTGAAGGGAGTGGAGAAGAAGGAAGAGCAGGCAGAGGGACAAAAGGGACTGAGTGCCTGGCCAGGGGACAGCAGACAGAAAGGCAGCGACACAGGGAGAGAGGCACAGGACAGGGGCCAGGGCGAGTGACGGCACAAAGGTAACTGCCAGCCAGCCAGTGATGAGGGCTCCAGTGAGGCATAGGTGTATTTTAGGAACAGGGACAACTGCTGGGGTTTCAGTAAGAAAGTAACACAGCAGATCTGTACTTCAGAGAAGACCTGAAGACCCAGAACCAGGCCAGATCCAAGTTTGGTCAGGGGCATCACAGCAATGCAAGAGAAAAAGCCCTGTCCTCAAAGACAGCAGCACAAGGGGCCGGGATGTAGCTCAGAGGCACAAGCGCCTGCCCAGCAAGTGTAAGGTCCTGAGTTCGATTCCCTGTAACCCCCAAAAAAGAAAACAGCAGCAGAAGAGCTGCGAGCCCCCAGCAAAACACTTGCAAGGCATTCCCTTCTTCTAATAATAGTGTAAATACCTATTTCATGTTCATTTAGAGGTCTGATCATAGCACCTTTTTGCAAAGATCTTCTGTATTCTAACAGTAAAAGGTTTTAGTGTCATGAGAAAAAGCAGTAACAATTTCAAGAAACTGAGTAATATTGCAGAATACAATGAATACAAAGACTCATATTTTTTCTGAAACGGACACTTAAAACCTAAAAGATGCTTTAACTATTAGTGGAGTTGTCTGATAAAAGGCTTACCCTTCTCTTCATATTGGTAAAGGTAATTCCAACCACCAAACATCTTACTGTGTTCCATTTAATTCTAACACTAAAAGATTAGCACCACTTGTCCTTTCTCTAAAAACCAAAATATAGGTAAATTAAAGGTAAGTATCAGGTTAGTGTCCTTCAGTGGTAAGAAACAACTTCCCTCTTCCCACTGGTATGATACTAGTAGGGCAGTGAGTGATCAAATATTTAAGAGGAAAATTTGTGAAGCTGCTAGAAAACTTTTCTAGAAAACTAGAAAACTGTCCAACAGATTTACTTACTTTTAAGCTCTGGGACTTTCTAAAGTTATAGCTTCTATAAACAAGTCATACAATCCAGAAAAGATGTAAAAGGTCACCTATTCTTCCAAATATGTTCTGAAATGCGTGGGATCTACCAATACAGTCTTGCCTCTTCCAAAGACATAAAGCAATGTTATTCATCACTCAAGTTTAAAGCATTTGACTTGGGCAACAGACCTACTTAAAACCTAGCTTTGTCCCACCCTTCCCTTCCTGCCAGAAACCCTTCTGAAGACTAGAATGTGACTTTTGACAGAAAGGCCAGCCCTGACAGCACAGCCCTGCACAGCACCCCGCGTAAGCACTCCTCTCACCTCCCAGCTCCTTGCACCTCCTTCTCATCTGCTGTCCACCTACTCACAAGATCCCTTTCTACGCTGTGTATTTTAGTCTTCTCTGGGTTAAGGAACAGAAATTTAACTTCCTGGGAGTCAGAGATGTTCTAAACATGGTCGTACGCTTCTGTAATCCCAGCTACTTGGGAGGCTGAGGCAGAAGGATCACAAGTTCAAGAGCAGTCTGGGCAATTTGGTAGGATTAGGTCTCAAAATAAAACAGGCTTGGGATGTAGCTCAGCACTTGCTTGACTCAACACCAGTACTGAAAAGGAAAGAAAAAGCCATCACGCTCACCCTCTCACTTCCCCTCACCACTCTTTTCTTATCATAAGACTTGGAGAAAATAGGACCCATTAGATACAATCTCCATCTCCCTCCCTCAGGCGCTCCAGGCAGAAGTAACAGTCACACCAGTGCTTCCTCCTTCCCTCCCAGGACAAAAGAGGACTGTTTTCCCTATCAAAGTAAATTGTACCACCTCTGGCCACTATTACTGTGGTCGAGCTCCTGTGTCTCCCTCCACCTAGGTTACAGCCAGTCTCCTGACTAACCATCTCATTTCTGTTCCTGCCTACTTCACAACACTCCACCCAGTAGCAAAAGTGACTGCTTCATGACATAAATCACATTATGCCTCTTACACCTCTTCACAATTAACACTTAAAACCCTGAACTGCCACAGTTTCCAAAGCCCTCAGGTCCTGCATACCATTCTAACCTCACCTGGTCAGTCTCTATGGACCTCCATACTCCAGCTACAGTGATTTTTAACTTACTGCCCCACACGGACTTTAAGCACAGCTCATTGCTGACTCTTGGCCTTTCAAATGTTGCTGCCTCTGTAAAGTTTTCTTACTCCAACCCTAACACGGGTAGCTACCCCTAGATCTTATACATGTCCCCTGTCAAAGAAATTGTCCCCTAACAACCTTACTTGTCTCTGCCCTTTGTTTCTGAGGGAGAACTTACTACAACTAACTGATCAGACTGGAAGCTCCAGGAGGGCAGAACTGAAGTCTACCAGGTTTCTGTACCTAACACAGTGCTGTGCCAGACATAAGTTACTGCTGAACAAACATTTGTTAAATGGATTAATGAGTGAAGAAACAGGATTTGGTTGCAATCCTGACTCTTACTGACTCCCGTTTGATCTCAGACAGGCCACAACTTCCCTCAGCTTCACTCTTCTCTTCCATTAGAAAGGAGTCAATACCTTATAGGGCTTTTAGATGAGAGTGACTGAAAATGGTCAGCGAGTGAGGACAGCATCGCCCCTGTAACTTATAAACTGCTACAAGCTGAGTAAGCACTAGTTCCTTCTCTCCCTTCTACAGTGTAAATGGTGAGACTTCCCGCATCTAATAGTCAGCATTGACACTATGAACACATAAAACCACCTAAAAGAATGGCATGCACCCCAACAGATGGACTGCTAACTTCAAGGGTCTAATTTTAAATCTCAGAAAACATGAGTCAGTAGTGGGTGTCTCTTACCTATTTCTTCTGAAAGAGGGGCAGAGACTGAGGAGAAACAGAGGGGAAAGATAACCTTAGAAGTTACAGATCATCAATTCAACTTCAATTCCTAAATTTAAAACAACTGTTAACCTATACAGATTTGTAGTAAGGATTAACACTCATTCTAAAATTCTAAAGTTGAAGCATTTTCTATCACTTGAATCTGTACAGATCTCACCTATAGTTAATGTATTTGCCTCTTTACTTGCATTATTTAAATTATTAATATCACTGATAAAATTTAAAGGAAAACAAAAGACATAACAACAACAAAAAAGCAACAGCAAAAACTACTCAGATCAGAAACACAAAAGCTCCCGGTTGCCTTTATTTCTGATAAGCTTTAAATTCTCCACTCACAAAAATGCCTTAACAGTTGAACTGCTGCTCACGCTGTGGTCTAACATCCCTCACTCGTATCCCTTCTTCAAAGGCTTTACTTTCCAGAGTTTACTTTTAGAATCACTTACTATACATATCATTCAAATCTCTATACTCTTTCTAGACTGCAGGGGCCCTAAACGTGGTCATTTCAGTATCTTCTGCTCGATCACCACTTAGAACTTTGTGGAATGCATTGCCTACCTTCATTTTCCCCTAGAATACAGATATAATTTAGATTCTGAACTCAGGGAAGGGCCTGGTAAGCAATTCATTCAGTTTTATTCAACATATTTTCTGTAATCAAGCTTGATTTCTTTAGACGTAATTGGCATCCAGCTTAGATTTTTTAATGCTCCAGTTATTTCTATGACTTTCTAAAACTAGAACTTCCAGTGAAAATTTTTTTTTTTGTTTTTTAGATGGTCTCGCTATGCAGTGCAAGCTGGCCTCAAACTCACAGCAATCCTGCCTCAGCCTCCTGAGTGCTAGGATGACAGGCATGCACCACCACGCCCAGCTTCTAGTGTATTCTTAAGCTGGAAATGTTTCTAAGTGCTGCTGAATGTTCCATAAAATCCATTGGAAAAGTTTTATTCATTAGCTCTTAAATACAAGAGTAGAAAGAATATTGTATATTCTCCCAACGTTTACAGCAGTATGTGCACCATAAAGACTTGTGTCCCTGAAACACTGAAAACCAGTTCAGAGATGAATTTTATCACAGGTCGGTCTGTAAGCGTCAGGAAGAGTGCATACTGCTATGGAATGCTCCAGCGCCACAAACTAACCATGGCCGAAAGGCTAGTCCTCTGAATTACCCTTTAAGGTTTCATCCAGGCCAGCGTTTATCAAACTAATGCTTATAATCGGCTAATGGGCTCAAAATCATGAGTCCACACCAGCAAGAAGGAAAGGATGAGCCAGAGGGAGAATGAGCAGAACAGAAAACAGCAGAGGTAGCACAGGTAGTAAGGCTATTACAGCACAAACTTTATTCGGTTCTCTACGGAGATGCCGAAGCAACGAAAATGTACCTTAAAGGCAGGTTTGAGTGAAAGCCAGCGAACACTCACTTAGAAGACAAAAGTTGGATAAGGCCATGGAAAGGACAGAATGAGAACTGCAGTCTGAGAGGTGAGCAAGCCTAAGGGGACACAGAGACTTTGCAAACATCCCTACTTGGAAATTGAGGCCCTTTCCCCATTCTAGCAGGCCCAGGACAAACCTCAGAGACCCCACCGCTGCTTCCCCATCCCTTCACTCCGCCCAGAGGGCCGGAAGTCAATCTCTCCTCCCTCCTCCTTTTAGGCACACTCAGTTAACAAACAGCAGCCCCTGAAAGACAGCTGCTGGTCCCAGAACAATTACTTCTAGAAGACATTAACTGCAGGCCATTATAAAATTTAAATTGTGATTTCATGCAATTTGGAGCGTCAAATAAGAATTTGGAACCCAGAAAGGTAACACGGAATGATAATAGTCGTACATCACAGTCCTGTAAAAAATGGGCAGGTGAGGATTATAAACACCGAAAGTTTTTTTAGAAGTATATGAAATGTTTCAAAGATTCAAGGCACAAATTGGAAAAATGGAATGTTGCATATTATAGATAAGAATCATCGTGTAAAAAACAGTATTGGAATTCCCTAATACTAGCCACTGAATCTGTAGTAAGAGTTATCTTGAGTATTCAGGTATTTTAACGGCGCATTTAAATTACATCTGAAGTTTAAAAACACACACTTTTTGACTGTTGCACGAATTACAACTAGCATCTGCCTGAGAGGCTCAGGTGATGGCTCTCTTCGGTTGCACTCAGGACTCCTCCCTACTCTGGCCGCACAAACCCCACTGGCACATCCCTTGCTATCATCCTTGCTTTTTCCACGAATACTGACGCCACACAAGCACACGCTCTATACAGCATCTCTCCAGCTGCAGTGTTACGGGTTCCTTTTACTTCTGCTGACAAAGTTTAATGTTCCGCCTGGGTCACTACCTACTTTTTTGTTATATCCTGAAACTCGCTACGGCTTGAGACATCGACCTTTGGCATAATCACCTCCTAGTTTTGTCCTCTGGTCTCATAACTGTTGGAAACCGGGGTTTCAATTTTTGACTACTAACAATTCTTCTCCAAACAAATTCTCCAAAGAAAACCTTTGAGAAGCACCTAACAATCACTTTGTGTACAAGTACAAAAAAATGCACAGGATAAATCACGGGGTTCAGGCCCTCTTATCCCTAGAGGCAAAAGACTTTTAGTTCCAACCCTAAAGACAGCGGTTCTATTCAAGGAAGAGCCCACTCGCCTAGTTTGATCAGACACCGCAGCAGAAACTCAATTCTGATTATAGCACGAGACACCCTAGCTACCCTAGCTAGATGCAAGAGTCCTCCCCTTTCTCGTCCCTCCGAGTCCATTGCTCCAGGCCAGGGCAGACCCGTACCCACCCTCAGGCTGGGAGAAGTGACAAAACAGCTTATGGACCTCTGGTGTCGACCCAAACCCGCGAGTCATCGGGCCAGCGGGGCCACAACCACTTCAGGCAAGCAAAGACCAAAGCCCCGCGCTGGGTTTCCTGGTGCCACACTCCCCCGACGTGGCTGTAGACACCCTCCTCCCCAAAACAAAAAGCGTGCGTCGCCGGGTCCCGGAGCAGCACCCCGCGAGCACACGGAGGGGACGACGTCCCGGCAGTCGGCGATGCCCCCAGGGCTCGCCGTCGGCCGGCGGCAGCTCGCAGGAGACCCGCCCCCGGCCCCCACGCCGGGGCTTCAGCCTGCGGAGGGCTGGGATCACCTGCGGCGGGCCGCCCGGCGCACTAACTTCTCCGCGCCACCCCGGACGCATGGCGGATCCCGTGGAGCAAGGAGGCTCGTGGCGTCCCCGGGACACGGGCGGCGGGCCGGCCCGGCCCGGCCCGGACCTCCCGCCGCCCCCGCCGCCGGCCTCCCGCCCTCGGGGCCTTTGTCCCCCGGGCCGGCAGCTTTGTCCCCGCGCGGGGACGGGGATGGGACACTCACCGCTCCGCCCGGCCAGCAGCAGCCACAGCCACAGCCACGCGGGGCTCCGTCGCCAGCCGGGCCGCCGGGCCATGGCGCGGGCGCGGGCGCGGGGCAGAGGCGCGGAGGAAACGGAGGAGGAGGAGGAGGAGGAGGAGGAGCGGGCGGCGGACGCCGCGGCCGCCGGCTCCCCGCGCGCTCCCGCCACCGCCGCCTCAGCGCGCGCCCGCGCCCACCCGAGCGCGAGGCCCACGCGGCCGCCTCCGGAGTCGAGGGCGGGGGCGCGGGGCGCGGCGAGGGCGAACGGGGCTCTGCCGGTCTCAGGCTGCGCTGCGCGGTCCGCCGCCGCCCGCCGGACGGACGCGCCGCTCGCTCATCGCGCGCTCGGCGATCCCGCGCCAGCCTGCCCGACGGCCGCGCCAGGCAGCGCCAATCGATGCGAGAGCGCGCGATGAGCCTTGCGGGGGTGCGAGGAGCCGGCGGCAGAGGCGGGCGGGTCATCCGTGCCCCTGGGGCCACTCACACCTAACGCATCTCCAGTGGCCTTCTGCATGCTATCAGTATTTTCTCGGTACTGGGATTGGGCGCAGGGCCTTTGCACTGAGCTACATCGCCATCGCTTTTTTAGTTTTCATTTTGAGACAGGGTCTCACTAAGTTGCACAGAGTGAGCTCCAACTTGCGGCCTTCCTGCCTCAGCCCCCTACAGTACTGGGACTCAGCCTGCCCCGCGCGCTCCTGGGCCTGCTACCTATCCCCACGGGGAACCTTTCCACCCTGTCTCTAACAGCCTGTGAGACACATACTGATGCTGAATTTTATAGATAAGAAAATGAGGCCTGGAGAGGTTAAACTGCCCAGAAGATGTAACAACTAGATCTTTGGATCGATTTTTTTTCTCATTACAAAGTCCAGACTGTTTCCCCTCTACCCCAGGAAACTGAAACACAGTGTTCAGCGCATAGTAAGAAGATACTCAGCTCTAAACCAGACTTCTTGGAGGTACTTTATGCTTTCTCTCCAGCTCCTGCTGACTGGTCCCCTTTAAGATTTTTTTTTTTCATCTGGAACAGTGTTCCAGAATGTAAAAGCAAGACTTTATTAAAATTCAACAGTTAAATCTTGTGTCATCTGGCAAAAGGAGAAAAAAAGCAGAACTTCAAAAATATTTTCCATTCTCTTTGGAGAAAAAGTAGCGGCTTCAAGGTTCTGTTCTTCACTCAACGACCTGCAGGTGTCTTTTTCTAGTTTCAGGATTCTAAGCACCACTTGACTCGTCAGATCTCTTTCCCTAAATTGTGCTGCCGTGACAGCTGTGCTTTGGGCCAAATATAAGCCAATCAAACCAGCAGGTTGGACTCTAGCGCTCCCCAGCACACACACTGCGTCTGCTTTGGTACCATTCAAGGTACTCTGTCCCCAAGAGGAGACACACAGTGTCCTCCTTGGTCCCTCATGTGCCTGCACTTACTCCCCACGTGTCCTGGACTTGTCAGGTTCTCCAACTGTTAGGTAGCCGGACCCTTTAACATTATTGACATTCAGTGAGGGCTCCAAGCAGATTTCATTTAGGTGGGCCATATCTATTATTGGTCACTATTTAGGAATTAAAACAAAATTCTTGAATATTTGTAATTTCTTTCTTTTTCTTTTTCTTTTTCGTACCAGAAATCGAACGCAGGACCTTGTGCTTGCCAGGCAGGCGCCTGTGCCATTGAGCTATATCCCCAGCCCTGTAAATTCTTTTAAAATAAAAAAGCATTGCGAATTTATACTATTTCTAAAACAAGCAGGTTTAGTGAGAAGATGGGTACTGTTTTCCATCTTTGTAGGTCTCAATGTCTTGCTTAATGGAAGACAGCTGGATTCTCTTATCTGCTCGGCATACAATCTGTTGCAGTGTGTTGTTTTGGTTCAAGTATGTGAAGAAAACTCAGATTCACACAAATGTACACAATGGCAAAGGGAGGACCTCATGAACCCTCCTGAAATAGTTTTGGAGACAACAGTACCAAACAGAGGCTGAGCATCCCTCAGCTGGAATCCAAACTGTTTCAAAACATTGAAAACTGAGGCTTAGAGAATTTCAGATTTTAGATTAAGGATGGAAAGTTGAAGTACCCTTTTGGAGTTCAAACAGCTCAAAAATTCGAATGCTTCCAAGTCCAAGCATTTAGGAGAAGGGATACTCAATCTGAAAAAATTGTTTTAGGAGTCTATCTTAACACCTTCCAGACCCACAAATTTGGTATGTCGTTGGAAAAGATCTAAAAATTCCAAGGGTGCGTTTCATAATGGATCATGTTTATGCCATACAATTCTAATGGCACATCAGACATTGGTAAGCAATAAGACACAGTAGTTACCCTTTTGTCACCTAATCTATGTACCTGGCTATACCAAGGAACTCATATGAGGAATAACTTTGCAATCCACTAGAACCGTAGGTATCCAATAGTTTGTACTCATAACAGTTCCACTGTAGGGACGCTACTAATTTTGTTTGAACAGTGTTCTGACCTGCAGCCTACAAATATAAATCCTGCTCCTGGAACCCACTTGGTTCTTAACCTGGGTCCCCTCAGATAATCCTGTGATGTCAATATTATTATTGCCTTTATTTTTCAAATAAACAAGCACACAGAAAGGTCAGTGATTTTGTTGTGATCACACGGATTGCAAATGTCTGGCATTTCAACTCAGGCATGCACACTCACTCCTGCCATGCTGTGTGCAGAACTCAGCATAGTCCCAGGCACTTAGTACATGCTCAATAAATGGCAGCCACTGTTATCAAACCCATAGTTGATAAGAGGAAGGCAGGCCTTCTCCTGCAATGTCATATAATTTAAAATAAAGTCTATAGTTACCACTTTCTACCTTTTGTTTCCCACAAGTAACTAATACCACCTTTTATTCTGATAAACCAACATATGCCTTTTCTTAGATTTATTTTTAAAAACAAATGTCATTTTAAAAAATTTTATTTCCTTGAATTTTAGAAAACAGTACCAATACGATGAAACATGAATCTGACTTTTTGCTGCTTGTACAGATTTTTTTTCCCCAGTGACCCTGGAGTCGTTATTTATAGTTTCCTTTGAAGATCAGAGAACCCTAGGTTGCTTACTGCCCTAATCTTCAGAGAAGATCTATGAAAGAATTTTCTGATCTCAAAGAAGGCATCAAATCATATGAAACTGCTCAGTTACCAGGCTGTAAGAACAGAGGTCACTTGTACTAAAGAATACGTTACTCCAGCTTCCTCATGAAAAGGACCTTCTCCTAGGGAATTCCCAGGCGGGTCTGCATTTAGAATGTGCACCAGCTGTGCTGGAAAGAGCAGCGTGAGCTTTTGGAGTCCCGTGGTCTCAGCCTTGCTTGCACAGCAGGGAACGTGGAAGAGATTCTACCAGAAGCACTTGCGCGTAAAAATTTTATTCTCGTACTCAATAAATGAGTTAAAAAGCCAAAAAAAAAAAAGCTTTTCCACTTAACTTCATCACCATAACTCTTTTCCCTATGTTATTATGAGCTCTGCCTAAGCCTATAAACTCAAACTCCTGAGATTGTAACTTGATTGATAAATACTCATACAGACATATTTCACAGAATACACCAGCCCTTGGGATGAACAGCTTATGGTGGTCACTGCTCATAAGCAGGTAGAGAACCAGGAGCTGGGGCGGCTGGCTGGTGACTGTGAAGGGCACAGTCCCAGGGTAGCAAGGTGACTGCCCCTCCCGGCTCAGGGTCCCTGCAGTTCTAGCCTTCCCCATGGCACGGGAGCAATGCAACTCCCAACCTGCTAGGTGTCAGATGTGCTGAAGCTGTTTCCTCTGAAATCTGAGAATGAGTTCCAAAGGACAAAGATGGTTTGAGAGTAGGAAAGGTTTATTGGGGAATAGGAATAGCTCCTCAGAGACAAGAGGGATCCCAAGGGGGAAGCCACTAAGGTCTTTTTTCAGGGGTAATTGATACAGCAAAGTCACAACGTGGGTCAAACTGCCATCAACCTCTAAGAGTTGCTTAGCTAGTATTGGGCCAACAGGGAAGCAGTTCACATAGCAAGGGTGCCTGGAAAGAGCAAAGGCATTTTTGCGAAGGGGTGGATCCGGATGCACTGGTCACCACTTGGGTGACTGAACACTATTTGGACTTCCTGGGCCAGGCAGTGCCAATTACAGTATGACTCCAAGGCACTGCTTAGCCCTTGGCGAGGCATGCAGGCCTGGCTACTGCATCTTTGTCTTGAAGCCTGGCATTCTTCAGATGTGCTAGCCACAGTTCTGATGCCTTTATTTTTGTGCTGACTTCCTTGGTAGCCTGGTCCCTCCTTGACCACGTATTACTTTCTGTCTAACTCAGCAGCTTAGAACACCCACCCAGGGACAAGGCTGACAGGAATGAGGCAGCTCCCACACGCCTCCCCTCCCCTGTCCCATCGTATTCCCCTTGGATGTCCCTCTGGAAGTGTCCCTCATACTTGTCCACTTCATCAGGAGGCCAGCGGCTTCCCCAGGCCTCTTCTAAGACCAGCTTCAGAGCTGTCCTGCCAAGCACCTTGCTGGGCCTCTGTGGACTGGGCTGAACCATGGCACCGTCTCAGTGGGGAGGAGGTGGTTGCCACTGTGTAGTCACTAGTCTGGTGCATTTGTAAGCTACACAATAAAATCAAATAGTCACACTTGCCCATCTTCACTGAGGAAGTGAGTGAGCAGGAGAGATAGGCAGGGGCTTCTCTGTGTTCCATTTGTTCTCTGCTGAGCCTTCAGCACCTGGTGAGGGCCTGTCACAAAGTATGCGCAATACTCATTCATTTGTTGAGTGAATCATTGAAGGAATTCTGGAGTGAAGCAACTCCTGGGGATTAAATGAGACTCAAACCAGTTAGGCAGGGGCAATACAGAGAGAGAAGACATGCTTGTCCCTAACATTAGTGCCCGAGTGGCCCTGCTGGGTTAAGAGCCCAGGCTCAAAAGGAAGTGAATCCTCATGCTTGGTCTTAGGAAGACATTATAATCTACTGCAGGATGAAGCTCACATGTTCTGGTGCTCATATTCAAGGTACTGCTTAATTCAATTTAAGACAAACTCTTCTATTACTAAAACTACAGTTTTCTATTATTTTATTATTGTTTAATATTTCTAAGATACTCGCTAACAATGGGCTTCTTACGGCCTCCACTAGTTTTATGTGACCTGTAAGTTGGACACTATTCTATTAATTCTTAAAATAAGTAGGACCTTTGATCTCTACCCCTCAGAACCCTGAGAAACCCTTAGAAAAGAAGGGTGTGCTGTACATCATCCTCCGAAAAGCTATGACCTAATATCTTGCTTAGGCAAACAGAGATTCCCTTCCCATTGTCTGTGAAGCAAGCTGATCCGTAGCCTCCGTGTCAGAGGTGATGAAGTCAGTGTCCACAGTAAAATCAGGATCAGAGAGCAGAGGGGAACCTTTGCAGTTCACAGTCAAGATTTATTCAAAACTTCAAAGTAAATTATCTTTATTATTTGTCACTTGCTGTTATCAATATTGCCTTCTCCTCATTCATGTATACTTGTGAAGTCATTTGTCAGCAAAATAAAAGCAGCTTTCTAAAAGCTAAGAATATCATTGAGATTTCACTAATAGTTCACTTTATATTTTTGAATGCTTGAAATATGCTGAAAGTTGTAAGTACTGTAGTAGTTGAAGACGTTACCTGTCACATTCACTTCACAGTGGAGGGCCTATGCTATCAGACTAGTTATGGTAATGCCAAAGAAGTGATGGTCCAGTGTCTTTAGCTGTACTATTGTGGCTACCTCCGTGTCCTGAATCAGTTCAAAACATGCACCTTTCATGGTCATTTTGACTTTGGGAAAGAGCCAGAAGTCACATGGTGCCAGATCTTGTGAATGAGTTCGGTGAGACACCATAAAGCTTTTCTTTGACAGAGATTGCTGCAAATGTTTTACATCAATTCAGGACATCCAGGCAGCCATAAAAAGACTCTCATGAAGGAGAACTTCCAGAACTGCTTCAGAAAGTGGCAGGAATGATGGGATAAACATGTTCAAAGTGAGAGAGAGGATTTTGAGTGTGGCTTCATAGCAGCGTGTCTTTTACCGTGATGATTAACTTTTTTAAAGCATTCACCAGATGCTTCGCTCACACCTTGTATATGCACAAAACTCACTCATGCAACAAATATTTATGGAGCCCCCATTGTGTGCAAGTTATTGTTTCAGATGCTGGACGTGCTCGAACAGTCACGCTGTCATGCACATACATGGGAGCTACACCAAAACCTCACAGGGAATTAGAGGAGGCCTCACCCCAAAACACACTGATTTCAGAAATGCAGGGTGAGTTGGAGATGCCAGGAAAGAGGTGATACACGGGATGATGGGATGATGGGAAGGTGTTCCAGACAGATCATTGTGGAGAAGAGAGAAGAAAGAACAGGGTGTGTTTGGGGATGTAAAGTGGTTTGGTACTGCAGATGCCAGGGCAGGTGTGGGAAGAGAGGAAATTGACAGGTAATCAGCTCACATCCTAAAGGCCACAAAGGACCTGCAAGGAGTGTAGATTTCTATTGCCCACCTCTGAAGAGCTGGAGCAGAGGCCCCTGTGCGGACCTGGCCCTGCAGTAGGGGTCATGAGCACAAGAGGAGAACAGAGAGGATCAGGTCAGGAGGACGGAGCAGCAGCTGGGGGAGAGAAGGAGGAGGTGGACGTGCAAGGCTGCGGGAAAGGGCCAGACACACAGCCAGCAGTCGCGGCAGAAAGAAGCAAGCCCCGGGTCAGCAGCTGAGCACCCGGCCAGCGTGGCTAGGCTGTGAGAGGAATGTGCTGTGGGGCTGCGGCCGGGAGGGTCCTGGGAAACGCAGGCTGTGCGGGGCGCCTGGATGCCACATCCCAGGGGACAGAGTGGGCTGCAGGTAGGAACGGAGGGGCCGACCTTCCCTGGAGAGGAGGCGAGAACGTCAGTCTTTCGGGAAGTGTGGAGAAGCCAACTGGGGAGAATGACCAGGAGGGGCCGGAGGGCCGCGAGTGCTGAGCCCGACCGGAGTGGCGTGAGAGCGCCGCCGGCCGTGCAGCGGAGACTGGCGCGAAGGAGGCGGGGGCGGGGTCCGGGCGCCCGGAGGACCCGCGGAGCAGCCAAGAACGCCCGCGCGCCCGGGGCGCAGAAACCTTTCCTTTAGCCCACAGCCAAATTCCAGCTGCCCCAGGCTCTCCTCTGGTCTCACCGAGCGCTGTCCCTTGAGGTTTTCTCCGCCCTTCTTACAGCACTCTGGACTTTAAACTTAGGGATTTCTAAGTTCAGGATGGAGTCTGGGTGCAACACTGCATCCGTGACCAGGGTCCCCAGCTCCGGGGTGCGAGCCCCGGGCCTCGACCTGCGAGCCTGCTTAGCTCTCTTCCAGCCTCCTGCCTCGTCTCTTTCCTCGTGGGAAGTTTTGGGGCAGCCTTTCAGCGGCCCGGGAGAGGCTGGGACTCAGGGAGGTTTTTCTGTGTCCCTCTGAGATGCCTTCTCTGCACACACGAAAGACAGGTTGCTGTAGGAACGCCTAATTTTTCCTCCAACAACCACACTAAACCTTTAGAAGACTTAAAGGTCACAAACACTTATTATATCACTAATGTTCCTTCTGGAAATTATATTTTTGGCTGATAGTATTTCAATGTACTTAGTTGCTAACATAATAGCCAAAGAACACATATCCTTTATCTTGTTTAATGCCAATTACCCTGTCACTGTTTGCTTGCAGCTATTGGAATGGCTTCAAGTGTGGCTCAGGACAAGCTAGACTCTGTGGAGGCCATAGATATCCATGTCTACTGAATCAGCTGTTTCCTGTTGAATTTTTTAAGCAATATTAATGACTGACTTCTGTACAGCCCAGTAGTTTGGTCATGCTTTTTATTTAATTCAGTTTAGGAGAGGAAAACAATCTCATTAATCATTTTTTAAGATTCAGTTTATGCATGCAGGGTACATAGCACATTTTCTGAAACAGTCTCTGTTGAAGGTCTCTGATTACGAAAAAGAAGAGTAGCTCAGTAAGTAAGACAATTTTGTTAGGAACTTTATTTTCTAGAGCAAAAGTAGATGACAAGAGGACTTACCTCTTCTGATCTGCAGTGGAAAGCTCTATTACTTTTTGTTCAGTGTATCATTTACAATGCATTATGCCTTTACGAATATGTTTTGTGTTTCATGTAAATTAATTATGCTCTTAATCCTCTATTTACATTTAAGCCTTGTGGAACAAGGCAAGTTCTTTTATCAGAATGGAGGAGGAAGTGTACCTGCCCAAGGACATCATCACCAGCTAGGACCCAGGACCCGAGGCCTGCATGGGTTCTGGCTGTAGAGTTCAGTGAGAAGTTCCTGAGGCCAAGAGGCAGCTAGTTAGCAAGGCTTTCTGCATAAGTTCCATTTGTGTTATGTAAGAAATTCAGAACAAAAATCTTTTTAGTACGTCTCTTAATGATCTGACTAGGATAAATTCGGTGCACTGATAATAGTTATAGTACTTACCAAAAGTACTTTCTAAGAAATAGAAACATTGCTCCAGTGGAATGATGAAAAATCCCTAGATACAGGGATGGTGGGACAGCAATAACCTACTCAGGACCCAGTTTGATTTTATTTTCTCTGAGGTGCTGTCAAGAACCATTAAGTAGAAGAGGCATTTAGAGAATCATAAGACTATCAGAGCTACAAGGGTCTAGTCCTACATTCCAATTTTATAGGGAACGAAACCCAGGCCTGCTTACCCAAGGGTAATCATACTGTGTGAATACTGTTGAGGGACAGGTATATTTGGAGAAATGGGGACCTAGAGCTGGACCTATACTCTCAGGTGGACGTAGGGGAGGAGAAAAGCCCAGTCTCATGGGAAGAACACAGTACATGAAGGGCTGGGTGAGAGAGCATGCTGCCGATGTCTAGGTAGCAAATAGAAGTTAGTAGGAGGCCAGAGTAGGACTTAGAAATCCAGGTAAGGAATGAACCCTGAACAGTTAACAGAGGCATCAGTCATTCATCTTGAATCCCAAGATAGGTGTTCTCTCCCTAAAATGGAGGGAATCTAACAAAAGCAAGACAGCACTCCAATTCTCTAAAGACTGGGGTATCCATTGGGTTAAACATCAATCATGAGTACTGAATTAAGACGGAAGTCGAGGCTGATATTGCAGCTTGAGAGTAAGAGAGACTCCTGGCCCTGGGGCACAGGCCAGGACTGATAAGCAAAGTGAAAAATGGTGTGTTCTAAGATGCTAGGACAGAACCCCTACATTCCTCTTCAAGGGAGGATTTTTCTAAGACACTAGTATGTGGGAAATGAAAAAAAAATTTTAAGACAATACATTTGGTTGCCTCTAACACACCAGATCCAACTTATGAAAAAATTTTTGGGCATTATCAGGTAACTGTTCACATTTAACAGATATCTTACAAAATACCCAAGAGTGAGTGGCTTATAAACAATCATTTCTTATAGTTCTGGAGAGTGAGGAGCTCAAAGTCAAGACACCAGTAGGAAAAAAAAAAAAAAAAAGACACCAGTAGATTCAGTATTTGGCGAGGGCCTGCTTTCTGGTCCCTAGGTTGCCATCTTTTTTCTGTAGCTTCTCATGGTGGAAGGGGCAAGGAGGATCTCTGTGGTCCCTTTTATAAAGGCACTAATCCCATTTTGAGGGCTTTGCCCCTCCATAACTAATTACCTGCTTAAGAGCCCATTTAAATACCATCACACATCCAATAGGATTTAACATATGCATTCTGGGAATACACAAATATTTTATCTATAGCAACAGATGAATCAAATCTAGAAATTTTACACTAATGATTCTCAAATATACCTTGGATTAGTAACATAGGGATGCAGAGAGAAATAATAGAAAAATGGCCCTTTCTTTATTAGTAATATTAATTAGTCTCATAAATTGCAGCACATGCATTTATATTCAGAACTTTAAAATAGCATTTTTATTTTTGTTTCCAGAAACAGGAGTGAAGAACAATGAAAATGTGAAGTGCAGGTGAATGGGGTCACTTGTGTTGACTGGAAATTGGCATTACTGAGTTTAGTGTGTATTGAGTCCCCACCAGATGAGGAAACTTGGAGCTGAGCGATAACATGATGTACTGGCCGGTATACGTCAGTTTGACTGAGTTACGGTGCACAACTGTTTGATGGAAGACAAAGCTAATCGTTACCATGGGGGTATTTTTAAAATATGAAAAATATTTAAATTAGTAGACTTGAGGGAAGCCGATTACCCTCTAGAGTGTGAATGAGCCTTGCCCAATCCACTGAAGACCTGAAGAACAAAGCCTGTGGTTTCTCGGAGGAGTTCTCACAGCTGCAACCCAGAAATCTTGCCTGAATTTCCATCCTGTTGTCCTGTGGAATTTGGACTCAAGACTGCAAAAAATAACTCTCGCCTAAGTTTCAACTCTGCCAAGCTGCCCCACAAGTCTAGCACTTGCCAGCCCCTACAGTCACAAGAGACAAGTCCTTAAAACAAATCTATCATCTGTCATTTGTTAGCTGTCCGTCCTATTGGTTCTGTTTCTCTGGAGAACCCTCAGAAATACACGAGACCTATTTTCACACTAATAACTAATCAAATGCAGAAAAATCTTCAATATCTCAAATAACTTCGTCTAGTTAAGCCAGGGGCAGTTAGATTTCTTTTTTAAAAAAAATTTAAATTTTTCACTGGTATGTGTTTATAGTGTATAATGTCCACATTCATTTTAGGGGTAGGTGGTTGCACTTAACATATTTTAATTCCTTTTATTCCCCTTCTTCTCCCTTCCCCTCCCCATCTCCAGGTTCATCTCCTCGGGTTTTTTTTTTTTTCAGTTTTTGTTTGCAGCACATAGTGCTCACATCCCTGTGGGTAGTTGGTATACGTAACTCATGCCACATCTTCATCCTTTCTGTGCCCCCTTCCCCTCCCCTCCTCCCACCTCCATCTCTCGGCCCTTTTCCTATTTGCAAAAGATCTATTTCCTTGTTTCTTATTTCTTTGTCAAGCATTATCAGGAAAACAACACATCCCCACACATTGTACTTTGATTTCTCAAGCCAGTACTTGGTTAGTTTTGCCCAAGTTTGAGTCATAGTAAATCATGCAACTGCTGAATCTCTGCCATTTTTCCTCTCAGAGTTCTTCGAGCCAAGTTCTAGAGGGGATTTGTCAAAATACTGGAAGGCACGGCTGCTAGGAGGACATCAGAATTTGAAGGTCACTTTTTCTGATGAAAACACATTACGTATTGCCAGGCATTTACATTTTAAAGATGGTAACAGGCAACTGATATATTGTTTGTCATCAACCACAAAACATTTAATTAAATGAGGGATTTAAAAAAATTTCCTCCACTCATATTTCTTATTATTTCATGAGGTTGAATGCAAGCTAAAAGGATCTCAGATTTAGCTTCCTGGTTTTATAAACAAAGCACAAGAAAAACTGAATGATTTTTGAAATGATTCCCTCACCTGACAGGGAGAATTTTTAAAAGCATGTCAAATCATGTCATACCCACTCAAAAATGTTCAAGGACTTCCTAATTCATGTGGAGAAAAGATAAAGTCATTTAGGCTATACAAGCTACTGCTTGATCTTTACCTTCATTCTATGCCCCTTGTTAACCCTGTTCCTACCATTACCTTCCTCAGACATGTAGGTTCATGTAAGGGAAAAAGATGCTGAGATTCTTAAGGAATTGATCCTGCACTTGTTGGAGCTGGCATCTCTGAAATCCACAGGATGTCCTGGGAGGCTGGAAACCAGGGCAGAGTTGATACTGCAGTGAGAGCCTGGGGATAGAATGTCCTCTTGTGGGGAGCTTCAGTCTTTGCTTTCAAGGCTTTTTACAAATTGGATGAGGCTCACCTACATAATACAGGATCAAAGTCAACTGATTTAATTGTTAATCTCACTTAAAAAATACCTTCAAAACGACATCCAGACTGGTGTTTGACCAAATAACTGGGTGTCACAGCCTACCCATTGACACATCAGATTTACCACAACAGTGGTGAAGTTTCGAGAAATGGGCATCTGACTTAGGAGGAAGTGGAATGGAGGAGAAAGAAAGAATGACGTGGAAACAGCAATGGGGAACAAAGAAAACGCCTACCCTTGGCCAGCCTGACTTCACGCTGGGGTAATTCCACATTTCCTTAATGTTATGCTTGTATTTAGATGTTCCCACAAAGCCTTATGCACTCATAGGTGGAGCTTTTCTGAGTTGGTTGGATCTAGGGTGTGTGATATTGAGATTAGGGGTGTGTGGTATTAAATTAGTCCGCCGATTGGAATTAGCATAGTTCTGGTTGTGGTTGGATGATTTACTGAAGACAGAAGCCCCATCGTTGGTGAGGGTGGCACCACCAAAAATGCTTATAGCCTGGATGGCATAAGAAAGAAAGGCGAGTTTGCTGCTGCTGCTTCTGCTTGCTGCCTCCTGCCTGCCCTGCCATGGACTGTTTCTTCTCTGCCAGTCCCCTCTGCCGTGATGCCCAGCCTTGGAGCCAGCCAGCTATGAACTGAAACCTCTGCAAACTGCAAGCTAAATAAACCTTCCCTCCTTTAACTTGAGTATCCAGCATTTTGTTCCAGCAACGAGAAAAGTCACTGAGACAACTAGAGAGTTTTATTCTGCTATGTAAAAATGGGATGGGCTCTAGAATCAGTAACCAAAGTAACAAAGTAGGCATAGCACAATTTTTAGTTGTTAGAGCAAGTTGGGGCATGATAGCTGAGATTGCTGACACTCTAGCCATATGGATCTGACATTCAATCAGCCCTCCACACCTGTGAGTTCTACAGCCAGGAATCCAGCCAGTCACATGTTAAACATATTAAAAAAAAAAGTCTGTGCTGAAGGTATACAGACTTTTTTGTTGTTAATCTCTAAACAATTTCGTATAACAACTATTTATATTACATTTATAATGTCTTAGATGTGATAAGCAGTGCAGAGGTGATGTGAATTATACGGGAGGATGTACTAATTTACAAGCAAAGCTTATGCCATTTTATACGGGAGACTTCAGCAGGTGTGGATTTGGGTATCTGTGGGGTCTCTGGAACCTAGTTCCCTAGATATGGAGGGAGGGATATACTCAATAGTTGCAAACACTTGGCCTTATTTCTCCTTGTACCACAGATAGTACGCTAAATATGATACATATCACATATATTATAACAAAGGTATCTTTTATGCTTATGCCTCTTCAACATATTTGTGTTTCCCTTACTTCCTGTTTTTAAATTATAAAAAATAGGTTTACACAGTTGCCATATGTTGTAAATACTGAGTATTTGGTTCTAACAGTAGCAACAGCGGTACTGACTGTGAGCTTTCTCCTGCTGCTGCCAGGACTCATCGGTGCCACTTCTAAGTGAGACCTCCTTCTACCAACATTGCTAGGGCATACGGGGTTGGGTAATGTTGCACAGAGTCTCCATTCCAGCCCAGCCTGTCAACGAGGCCAACATAAAGTAACCATCCTACGTTACCTCTTCTTATACGTTGTGCCCGGTGTACATGTATGCAATACTAGGTAGACATTATCTCTTTTTAGCTCTGGGTAGTGAATATGTCATGATCGTGATCGAGGCCAATCATTGACTAAATCTGGTTTTCTTAGAAGGAAATCTGTGTATTTTGTGTTATATAGTTGCTATTTGGCAAACCTACCAAGCAGTAGATCGGAGCTGTGAATCCAATGAGCTCTTGTGAATTTTCTGATATTTTTATTATTATCTTTTTGTATTCATATACTCAGTCGATTTCAATGTGGTTTTGGTTGTCATTTTTCCTGTTTCTCTAGCATATACTTTCTTCTAGCTTTTCCTGGGAAGGCCTGAGGTAGGGTCTGTTTTGTTCTCACTCTCATATATATTCTTTGAATACTGATTTTTACCTGGTTACTTTTGTATGCTGCTCATAATAGCTACCTGTCTAGAATAGCCACTCTGCTCTTTATCCATGCTGATTGGCCTTGAGCATGCTCAATGTTCATCACTGGCACTTTACAATGGAAATAACTAACGCTCAGATAGGTACAGTAACTTACATGTGATGCCATGGCCAATAAACACCAGAGTACATCTTGAACACAAATTTGTTGGACTCTGTTATGTACACTGGCTGATTTTATCCTTTCAGCAACAACAAGAGATGACATTTTGGGGACACCTAATTTGTACTTGTTTTACCCATTTGACAAGCACTATCTCATTTGATCCTTAAATAGCCTTACAAAAATAGGTACTATTGTAGCTATTATTTTGGAAAAGGGGGCTGGAGGCACAGAGAAGTCAGGCAGTGAGTCAGAACCGTATACCTAGCTGCTCATGGAGGTTGCATAAGAAAAGGAGATGCAATCAGGACTCCATTTTATAGAAGAAGACACTGAAATTCAGAAAGATCAATGACTTCTTTACACTTGCAAAGCAGATAAGTGGCAAAGTTGGATTTCACCAACTCTGATTCCAAATTTCCTGGCTTTTACAGCAGTGGTATAAAAATTATGTTTTTTACAAGTGCAGTTCTTAATGGTTCTTGAAAGATGTTAGAACTCTAGAGAAAGAACTCTGAGCATTTCCTGTGTCTAAAACTGAAACGAAATGAAGGTAAGAGATACAGAAGAAAGACATTAAGAACACCAAATAACCACTTCACATCATGAAGGGCAGCTGTGGGCCATTGAGAAGAGCAGGAAAAGGCAGTCCAGCCAAGCACAGAGGAGCCAGGAACCGGATTGCTCTTTGGAAACAAATGTCAGTAGCAATTGTGAAGATGCTTTTTAATCTATGCAATAAGTATAAACTTTTAGGACTATATCTTTCTTACTCCCTGTTCCTCATGTGTCGTAACCAAAGGACTTATCACTTTTTTCTACATTTTTGAAATACAAGTAGTCATGACGTTATTAATATAATGTAATGCAGCCCCAAATTTAAGAATCCTCAAATTTAAAAATCCATTTTGGCACTTCAAACTTCTCCTGGCTCTTTTCATTTTAGGAGTGAGTATAAATATTTACTACTAGTGATACGTGCTAGGAATGAAGGCATTTTTATTTAAAGAACATTTGATTTTAGTTCCGACTACCTGGGTAATGTGCTGCTATCTCTGGTAGCTACGGTTTTACTTGACAGGAGCTCTGTCCTTATTTTTGTGTGTGTCTGAGACAAAGTAACAATAATACAGAAACTTACAGATTTCAGTGTTGAAACTCTATCAAGTATTATTTCTTAAAAGTAGACAAAGGACTTATTAGCTCTGTTGAACATTCCTGCAGTTACACATCTGAAGGAGTCTGTGTTGGTAAATTTACATTGAGTATTACTGAGTGACTGTAAGGCAAAGAGTGTATTTCAGAGTTGCTGATCCTTCAGTTTCTTACATGGAATCAATGATTTGAAATTCAAAATGCAAACATGACAAAAATGAACAAAGCGCCTTCTATTGGCATCTTCTAACCTTCTTTAAAATGTGTGCATGTTGTGTGTGTACAACAGTGTTTTAGAGGACTTTTTATGTGCTTCTTATGATAAAACATCAATTTTTAGTGAAGATATTTCACCTGTTAATGTGCTTCTTTGTTTTACTGCATATACTAATAAAATATATTTCACATGTCATTTTTAAGCATACATTTATAGGAAACGAAGCATAGATATTATTGCACTAGGGCGTTAGTGGGAAAGCTGTTAGAATCGATCCATTCTGCATATTTAGCAGTTGAAGGAGTGGTATTTCTCCTCTGGTGAGATGTTATACCCTAATTCTGCGGAGTGAGGGAAGACTAGGGTTAAAATTCCAAGAGGTAAAGTTTGAGTGAGAAAAGAGGAGTGGATCTGGAGAGAGAGCAGGAGCTTACCATCAAAATAAAATGAAACCGGGTCACCACAGAAGGACAACCATATTTTAAAATTACAGCATTCTCACTTAAATATGGTGGAGAAAAGGTGAGCATCCAGATAATCTTCTGTATGGAGAAAAATTCACGGTAGAATTCCCTGGGGAAAGAATCACAGTAGTAGCTGGCAATATCTTGTAAAAATTTTCAAGGAAGTTGTGACCCTTATGCTTGATTGGGTCAGCTTCGTAAGCTTGTGAGCTCTCCATGGGATTGGTGGAGCATACTTCTGGGTGTCTGTGGGTGAGTGATAGAGGTGTGACCTGGGTACTAGATCTGGTCCCTGACTCTCCCTCTCTGGCGCTGTTCTCCTGCACTTCCTCCAATCCCCAAGAACTGAGTAGTTTTGCTCCATCACACCCTTCTACCATGGTGTCTGCCTTGGAGCAGACAGACCGTGGACTGAGTCCCCTTAAAACAGGAGCCAAATTCTACCTGCCCTCCTTTACTTGTAGGTGCTGGATGTTGTATTCAGCAGTGGAAAAGCTGAACAATATAGAAGGTGAGCACTAATGACATGTGAAATATATTTTATTAGTATATGCAGTATACTAATCTGCATATACTAATATGTGTGTTATACACAGCTCCTTCAGGTGGTGAAATGTTAAAATAAAATCTCAGGGGGAAAAGTGGCTAGTGAAACTTATGGGGTCTAGTATAAGACAGCAATGGCAGTGTTAACAGCAACTGAACCCTATGTGCCTAGTTCCAGGCCAGGCATTTTGTGTGCCTTAGCTCTGATCTCATGAGCACCCTTGCAGACTCAGGGTTCCTGTGTGATTCCATCAGCTGGTCTTAGGGACTAAGGCAGCTCCTGAAAGGCCCTGTCTCTGACTCAGACAGGTCTATGATTCCCCCATCTCTACTCTGACTCCACGTGGTGCATACCCTGTGGACCAGGGCATCTTGCATTTCAAGGGCCAGATCTGAAATTAGGCTGCACCTGCAAGCAGTCCCTTACAAATCTTCATCTCTGACCTCAGGGCCTAGGACCCCAGTCCTGGGTCTGTTCCTCTTATTTTATCAAATCACAGTGAATGCCCCAGTACCTAGGAGTCGTTTCCCTTTCCTTCTAGGATGTGCCCTCCAGAGACTAAGAAAGAAGTAAAGATCAGAGTGAGAGATGTGTCAGATTCAGGCAGCCAGATGAGCCAGGAAGGGCAAGCGCAGTAAGACCATGTCAGGAGAGTGGATGTCATATTCAGTAGGACTCCAGCATGGTGAAAGATGGCACTGAAAGCACAGAGGATCCGCATGAAATATTGTAACCCTGCCCTTTGCCCCTGGCACTTTGCCCCTGGCCCTCACAGATGGCTCAGGACCCATATGCATGCGACTGTTACCTGTGGGGCACAAAGATCAGCACAGTGCTTGGTCTCTACAAGGGGAGGACAGAGGACCCACTGTGAGTCTCTTACTAGATTGTGCAACAAATCTCCAGGTGGACATGCAAACCCGAGCTCTCCACTGTCCTTGGAAAGCCTTATCCAATACGTGCTATTTCCTTACTGTTCTCATTGGGGTTGTACTCTAAAGGCAGAGCCAGGTTTTGAGGGAGAGGGAGAGGGAGATGTTGAGACAGTGAATTTTTGATGTACTATGTTACATTTTAGGATGAGAGGGACTGTTTTTTATGGTGATGTTTTGCTCTTTTGATAGAGCCGAGGCCTCTTCACAGCTTCAGCGTCTGAGGCTGTCAACAACCAGCTTCACTCCGAGTTTGAGTTGGGAGTAGAAAGATGGAGAAGTTCTAGTTTCTGATTTCAAGAAAATTAGAATAGAGCAAAGGGAACATGGACTACAGCAGAGTTATTCTGAGGTGTAATTAAATGTTTGGGTGGGGTCATCCCTTGTGTGGGTATGAGGCTTAGGCTTTGAACTGTGCCTGACAAGCAAGCATGTGGGCTGTGTGTAAACAAAGGCCCAGCTGCTCCCCGTCCAGGAATGTGGGTGAGGAGACCCAACAGTATAAGAGGAAGAGCCACAGTTTGAGGGGAAAAACCACTTTGACTATGTCTTAGTTATGTTCTTGTTGCTGTGACAAAATATCCAACACCCACAAGGAAAAGGGGGAGAGGTTTATTTTGGCTCACATTTTGCAGAGGTTTCAGTCCGTAGTTGGCTGGCTCCCAGGGAGGACAGCATAGCACAGCAGCATCACAGAGAATAGTCCATGGCAGGGCAGCAAGGAGCAGAGAGGAGGCTGGGAGGGAGAGAGAGAGAGAGAGAGAGAGAGAGAGAGAGAGAGAGAGAGAGAGAGAGAGAGGGAGAGGGAGAGGGAGAGATCGAGGGAAGTGGGAGGGAGCCTTCCAAGCCATGCCCCCAGTGACCACCTTCACCAGGCTCCATGTCCCAACACCACAGTTAATGGTGAAATCAATGAAGAGTGTCGCACACCATGATCCAATCACCTCCCCCAAGCCCTGCCTGTGAGTACATGAGGCTTTGGAGGACACCTAGGTAGGAACTGTAACAGACCATATCACAGCTAATGGATAAAAGGGAACAGAGAAAGCCTATTTCTATGTGGACCTATAAGGGAGTAACTGTGAGATTGAAAAGATGGAGACAGGTTGGAAAAATAATTTTGAAAAGGTAGCAATAAAGCAGGGTGCAGTGTTATATACCTGTAATTCTAGTGCTTTTAGAAAAGGTAGCAGGAGGATGGAAGTCCAGTGTGGGCAATTTAATGAGACCTTGAAGCTTCAGTGGTGCAATTGGTTAGCATGTGGTAATTATATAACTCAGTGAGACCTTTTCTTAAAATTTTAAAGAAAGGTCTAAGGATGTAGCTCAGTGCAAAGACCCAAGGTTTAATTCCCAGGAGCACCAAAACATGACAAAACAAAACCTACACCAATCAAACCACAGCACCAGCAACAAAAAGGCAGAACTGACACTTGGTTAAAGGCTGGAATAAAGAAGGCAAAGGGGACCGAGATGATTCCAGGAGCCCCGCCTTGGGTGAGCGGAGCCCCGGTTAGGATAAAGCTCAGGGGAGGACCAAACACAGAAATGGAGAGAGACTGGAGATGGTTTCCCGACGTCTGTGAGTACAGCTGTAAAGCAGCAGAAGGGGAATATCTGTGTCAAATGGAAATTCTACTTTCAGGCTTTTGGGGAATCTCCGCACTGATTTCCACAGTGGTTGTACTAGTGTACATTCCTATCAAACAAAGTAGATGGGTTCTTTACCCCACCCCCCAGCCTCACTGGCCTTTGTTATTAATTTATTTCTTGATGGTGACATTCTTTCTGGGGTGAGATGGGGTCTCAGTGCTCTTTTAATCTGCATTTCTGTAATGGCTGGCAGTGCTGAGCATTTTTTCATGCATTTATTGGCCATTTGTCCTTTTCCTTCTGTGAAGTATCTCTTTATTTCACTTCCCACAAATAAAAGACCTAGCAGAGTGTGATTTCTATGTAGGTAGTTGTTATGCTGTATTATTCAGGCTATAATGACAAGATACAAATAACATTTTTCCAAATATTTTCAATCCCGGGTTTTGTTGATTCTAGTTCATGGAACCCACAGCTCCTTGCAGACCAAGGTCTTTACTTCTCCTCAGTGCTGGAATTGAACTTGGCCTCACACACACTGTAAACAAATGCTTTCCCACTGCGCTGCATCTCCAGTCCATTTATTTTGTTTTGAGACAGGGTCTCACTAAGTAGCTTAGCGTGCCCTGAGATCATTCGGCCTCAGCCTCCAGAGTGGCTGGCATGGGAGGCCATTCCAGCTGTAGTTTGAACAGGAAGCTGGGTTTCTTCAGTTTTCTGAAGAGGCGCCTGTGGTGAGAGCATGATGCTGAAGTCCAGGGGAAAGAAGAAATCAACTGTGAAGCAAGGTACTGGTGAAGAATGGCTTCGGGAGCCGGGGAGAGGTTGGTGCACAGCAGGAAGACCGCTTCTTCCCCGAGGCAGGACAGAGCTCAGGGCCTCCACGTGGCCTCCAGAACACCCTCCACCCTGCTCAAGCCTCTGTTTTCCTTACCATTTTATTAAGACATCCTGAATTGTTTGTGTGTTTTCTTCAGGTTTTCATTCTTCCTCTGATATTTAATCAAACACAGGGTGCTTGTTTATTAGTTATGCTTTCATGTTTTTGATTTTTTTCAAAGATGCAGTCTTCCTGGCGCAAGTATTGCAAATTGAGGGTTATTAAATCCACAAGAGCCAAAAGCCTTGATTGCCAGTCTTAATTACCAGCTTGCATTTTCTCAGTCATGTGCATGTTGGTGCCACAAGGCAGACCTCAAATGTGTGCTTGCAGAAGGTCTGTGATAGCACAGTGAGGAACAACAGCTGAGCGGCTCTCCTTGTAGAATGTTCTGGAGCTTTCCTGAAAACCAGCCCTCCGTGTCTAGTTACCTCCGATTTGTCTATCTCTCCTCCATTTCTCACTCTCCCACTTCCTTCTCTCCTCTCCTCTCTCCTTTCGCTTCCTTTCCCTTCTCCTCTCTCCTGCCTCCTCCTGCTCCTTTTCCCCTTCCTCTGGTGATACTCTGCTCATTGCCACCATGTGCTGGGCCCTGAGCTTGGCCCTGGAAATTTGGCAATGGGCAGTGGGACATGGCTCCTGTCCTGTGGAGTTACCTTCTCATGGAGGAGTTGGAGAATAAACAAGTAAACCAAACAAACAGAACAGTCACAATCTGGGCCATAAGACACTATATAGTAAGTAAAGATGGTTTTGTGAGAGAATGAGGGATGTGCAAGTGGGAGGTTTCTTTGGATTAGGGGCCAGGAAATACCTCACCAAGGAAGTAAGAATTAGCGTCTGAAGAGCAGAGAGAAAGCAGCGTAGCGGAGAATAAAGCAGTGAGTGTTCCAGAAGAGGGAGAAGGGGGCCAGCAGGGTCTAGGGAAGGAGCACAGGGTACAAGGGGCTGGCTGAGTGGAGAGAAAAGACTGAGGTGAGATTCGTGGGGCCTCAAAGATCAGTTATATTCAGTTTTGGGAAGTAAAAGTCTCTTGTCTTTAGCACAGGAAGGTACACACATTCTCCATTTCTCTTTCTGCTTAGTGGCCAGAACAACAGACATCTATTTCTTTGCATTCTGGAGGCTGAAAGTGCAAGATCTGGCTGTGAGGTACAGTTCTGAGGGAGGCCTTCTTGTCCTGCAGACAGGAGCATTGTTACTGCATCTGTTTGCACAGGGTGGAGAGTCCATTGCATGGAGGGGGCCACCTGGACACTGAATGGTTAGCTGAGATGGCAAACGGTGCTGGCTCCCACTTGGCTAGTGGCAATGAGTGAAGCAGAAGCAGAAGGCATTCAAGTGAGAGCAGTACTGGAGGTGGAGACGACGGACTGGCAGACTCAGGACCACTGTGGATGCTGGGAAGGAAATGATTAGGGTTAGTGTGCCCATTTCTGCCTTGTCTGAGTTGGTGCACTCCCACATGAGAACACTAGGAAAGCACAGCTCTGAGAGGTGGGAATTCAGAGGGAGCAAATGACTGGCCTTGGACGTGAGAAACCTGAGTGGAGCTGTCAAGCAAACAGACAAGTCCAGACACAGACTTGGATGCCATAAGAAACAGAAGGTACTTGCAGTCACAGCAGTGGCTTGGGGAAAACATACAATTCATGCTCTGGGACTCAGTGCTGAGAAAGACAGGCCAAGCACTGAAACGGGAGCTGGCCGGAGCAGCTGAAATAAAGTGGCCAAGGACACAGAACAAAGCCAAGCCGAGGCCCAGCCAAAGTGTGTCACAAAGCGGGGTACCCCTTTGTGGGAAGTGCGGAGAGGTCATGTGAGATGAGGACAGAGAAGTCCCCACTGCAATTGCAACACAGAGACTACTGATGACTTGACAAAAAGTTTCCAGGGGGTTGAGGTGGTGGAATCTGTGTGGGAGCAGGCTGATCAGTGTCACACACTTCTTCTTTTAGAATTCATGTATCTCTGCAAAGATCCTGAGCAGAGCTGCTGGGAGCCTGGAAATGTGCTTTTTCCTCGCTGGTGTACTTCCAGGGGCTAATGTCATGGTGGGCTTCTGGAACCCTGCTGAGGTCACAACCTTTCCACCAAATTCAGATCCAGTGCTTGCTTGTTAAATCTCAGGAATGACTTAGTAAGTTGGCTTACAAAGTTGGCCTATGGTAATAAATCAAGTACAGTCATGTGTCCCCTAACAAGCAGGATGCATGCTGGGAAATGTGTCTTTAAGCCATCTTGTGCAAACACGGGGGTGCGCACGCGTGCAGAACTAGGTGGTGTAGGTCGGTCCCTTGATGCGGCCTCTGATACAACCAAGAAACACGATGGACGTGAGGTACATGGGGCTGCTGCCAGGACAAGGTGGCATGCTCTTGGCAGTAAGCTTTATTTCTAAGGGGTAGGAGTATGTTCCTAAGTGAGGGATAAACAGTGCAGTACAAAAACAAACCAGTGAACACATCTCACAGTTATCGTCAAGGAGAGTATGAAATGGTCCTAGATTCCTTACTGTCCTCTCCTGTCATCAGTCCCCAATTTCTCCCCTTTCTCTGTTGTACCTCATTTTGTAAAGCAAGAGATGATGGCCACTTCCTTCTTTCAGATCTGCACCATTTCTTGCTTTGTCACAACTGTCTCCCAGCTGGTGCTGCTGCTACAAGTGCTGATCCCTTAGGTCAGGTTTCTGCACTCCCCCCAGCATTGTTTTACCTGATTTCTGTTAGTCTGTGTTTGCAGTACATAATGATCGCATTCATCCGGGGAGTTTCTTTGTGTTTCATCACATCCTGTTTTTTTTTTTTATCACCCCTGTCCTCTCTCTCCCATTTCTTGGTCCTCTTCCCTTCTGCCAAGGTTTTATCTCTGTTCTGTCTGTTTCTGTTATCTTTTGTCTTTTTCTTTAACCTACACTTTGGCTTTCTCATGGAAGAGAAATCATATTGTATTTAAGCTTGTGTGTCTGATTTATTTTACTTAGCATTGTAAGGTGCATCAAGGTGCATCCCTTTTCCTATGAAGGACTCATTTATCCTTCTTAATGGCAGAGCAGTGCTCCGTGGTGCGTAAATACCACTTTTTCCTTATCCACTCATCTTTTGATACGGAGACTATGGTTTTGGTAAGAATGAATGTAGTGAAGTGGTGCTAGGCTGAGCCCAGAAGGACCAGGCCATCCCACACAATTACTTGAAAACTTAATATGGCGCCCTCCTTGATGACACAGGACCCAGAGGCATTGCAGGAGTTTTATACTCATGCTCAGGTTTACACCTCAGGGTTTGACTCCCTACCCCCACCTTAGTGTTTCCACCTTTGCTTATATGTGGAATCCCACACCTTCTCCTGAGTAGTCTTTCTTATGTTCTCCTGTGTCCTCATGATCCGTTTTCCTGAGGTGCCTCTCTCCTTTTCCACATTCAGAAACTCCCACTCACGAGGAGAGCATGGTTTCAGCACTGTCTTCTTGTAGGTGTCTCTGTCATCTGCTGCACAGATTTCATCCTGCAGAGCTGTCACCTAGGAGGGGTCAGCAAGGGGTCAGCCCTCTTTACAAGGCAGATGGAGAAGGAGAAGAGGGGACGCCTGGCCTCCTCTCAGCCTCCACACCGTGCAGAGAGCTTCACTAACTCATCTGAAATCAGCGGGCCATTACCTCAGGATTACACATCTGCGTTCCTTGCTTTGGTTGATTTTTAATGGCTGAGTGAAGGTCTTACGAATTTTTGTATCCCCAGCCCTGAGCTCATAGGAGATGCAAGTCAATGTGGGATGAGTAACATTTAACCACCTGGAGAGTGAGCCTGCAGGACTAGCTCGGTCCAAGTGTAGGAAATGTGGAAGGGAGGTGTCAGGTCAGGTTCTATGAGCAGTGCTCCGGGTTCTGTCTTGGGAGACACAGCAGACGCTCAGTGATGTGTGGGAGTGGGCGGCTCCTCACACCTGCCCAGCTCACCTTCAGCCCAGGTCTGACTGAAGCACATGTGTGCTTTGAGGGTGTGCAAGGCAAGGCTTGAAGATCGGAAGAAGAGTTCCATTAAAAAAACAAAAACAAAACAACAACAAACAACCCCGGGCAAATGAGCAGAGCCATTTTCTTACTCAGGTATTTAAAAAGCTATTGAAACAGGTACTATGGAAAGTGTGTGTGCACGCACATGAATAGAGTGGTTACTAGAATTTTATCCACTAAAAAAAGAGTGACTTATAGTCTTACAATTTGTTCTTTCTTCACTGGCAAAGTGAAAAATTACCTAACACAGAAATCAAATAGACTAAAAATGTGTTTTTAAAAGTCAGTTTTTACAATATCAATAATAGCTACTGTTTATAGGTGCTTACCTTGGGTCTGTCACCACACCTTCTAAGGCAGTGAGAACTGTAGATAAGTTTGTTTTAAAAGAATATAGACTCTTTTAAAAACAACCTTTGCAAACTTGTGAAAGATTAGAAATGCAAAGAAAACCCTGCAAAAAATGAGTCATATTCATGGAACGAGGCCTACCATGTTTTAAATAAACTTTAAAATTCAATATTGACAACTTATATGATACTTGATAGTAATATAATAGTAGTGAATCAAATCAGAGAAACATAATATATAGACCAGAAACAGATGCCATAATATGTGAGAATTTAATACCTCATAGAAAGTCATGATAGAGCAGTGGAGAAAATTGATTATTCAATCCTCCTCATTCTTCAACCTATGCTATAGCAAAAGTGAATTTAAGGCAGAAAGAGTAAAATATAAAGTCCATGACAGATAATCTAAGAAAAAATAGAATTTACTCTTTATGGCTTTCTTCTAGGAGAGGGGGAAATTCCTAAGTTTGGAAGCTACAGAGACAAGCATCTAGGAAAAGTCCAACTTTGAGGACAAAAGTTTTGCACTACCCCTTTTAAGAAATAACAGAAATACGAACCCAACCTAAGTAAACTGGTAAACATTAGGGTAAGCTAAAGTATTTTTGGCAAGTTTAAGAAACAAAACTGTAGTATCTTTAGGAAAAATGCACACAAATCTCTCTAAAAATAAACTTTGCACACATACAAAGGAAGTAAAACTGATAAACAAAGACTGCAAAATATTTATCTTTATTAGAGACCAAAGAAATGTAAATTAAAGTGAGACTGAAGAACCAATTTTGCATATCAAAATGGCATACATTCCAGCTAATAGAAATGCGCAGTGATGCAGAGGATATGGAGAACAGACACCTTCTTACACCACTGATTGCTATTTGTAAATATTGTTTTTTGAAATAAATTTAGTAATCTTCATCAAGCTTGAAGAAAGGGTCATATGCTTTGATCTGCTAGAAAAACATGCTGACAAGTAACCCTCCCAGGAGAGATGTGTTACCAGTGTGTGAATTATTTCCTGGTGGCTGCTGTCACATATCACCACCAGCTTGGTAGCTTTAAGCCGTAGAAATGTATTCTCGTATCCCTTGAGGGTGAAGTCCAGGCTCAGTGGTCACTGTGCCAAAGCTGAGGTGCTGGCCAGGCCCTGCTCCCTCTGGAGTGTCAGGGGAGAACCTGTCCTCTCCTCTTCGAGCTTCTGGTGGGTACTGGCATTCCATGGCTTGTGGCTGTCTCTTTCAAGCCTCTCGCCCTGTGGCCACCTGACCTTCTCCTCTTCTGTCTGTAGCCAAGTTTTCCTCTACTTCTCTGGAATATCTTGGGATTGCCTTTAGGGGCTGCCTGGATACTGAAGATCATCCCCTATTTCATGGTCCTTTCTTGAATCACACCTAGAAAGTGCCCTTTTGCCCATAGGGAACATTTGTAGGTTAAGGGTTAGACTTGGGTGTTTAGGGATCATTCTTCAATCTACCATAACACCCATGTGTCAACACCTGCGTGTCTTAGGGAGAAGCCACCTGGGAGCCTTTTAGAGCCAGCAGAGACCCAGCGCATTATAGCTGACCTCAAGGAGCTTGTGGCTCTGTGGAAAAGGAGACAGCCAGCAAGTGCAGCTCTAACCAGGGCTAAGGAACCTGGCTTTGAGAGTGGTGGAGGGGAGGCAGTGACTCGCCACTTGCAACTTCAGGATGCGTGGCCGTGGCTAAGGGCTGGGGAGGAAGGCAGCTGGCTGACCATTCTGAAAGTTTGACTCTATATACAATGTACTCTTTGCTTTGCAATGTACTCTTTGCTTCTGTTTCCTTTGGGCATTAATAGGGCTGCTACCTCTCTTTAGAATACCTCATCCTGCAGGTTTTCACCTGTGGAGAAATCTCTGTTGCCGAGCTCCTTCCAAGACCTGTGTTCCCATGGCACTCTCTACCTGCCACCTGACATGGACACCCGAGATGCTACCTGCCCGTTCACTTGCTTGAACTCTCCACTTTGCTGGCTCCTGAGGCTGTGGTCTGTTCTGTACTGATCAGGTAATAGTGTCCATTTCCTATCTCTTAGTGGAGTACCCGGCAGGCAGTTGGTTGAGTGAGTGACTGAGTGAAAAACTGCATGCAGCTGGTACGGAGCTGCCAGAGGAGCAGCGTTCCCTTCCCAAGCCCCCTGTGTGCACTGAGTCTCTACTACAGATGGCGCTTCTCAAGGCAGGGAAGCACTAGCTTTGACACAGGCAGACAGATGAAGATTCAGGGTCTGCTTCTCTGTTCCCAGTCGTGGGACTATGTGTCACTTACACTTTGGATTTTGTCTTTTTTTACTGGTCTCTGAAATCCAGGGCTTGGGTGAAAGTATCTGTTTGGCAGCCCCTGTCTACCCTGTGGTGCTGCAGCCCTGCCCTTCTCAGGCGTACTGTGTTGTCGTCCCCGTGTCCCCACCTGTTGGGGATCCTGTCTTCCTTGGAGGGTTCCTGACACCCCTGTAAGGCACAGCTCACAGGTCTGTGCTCTTACATCTTCCCAAAGCCCAGTGCTGCTCACTCTGCCTCTGTCTTCACAGAACACTGGCAGAGGTCACGACTGCAGTGTTTACCATGCCTGGTCCTCATTGCTCACAAGTTCCCTACTCCAGGTCTCTCCTCACCTCTTCACTCTCAGTTAGAACTAATACAGATGGCACCATTGGGCTATGCCTCTCCCCACTCACCTGAACCTACGCAGTGCCCCAGGACCAATCCCCTGACCCTTTCCTTAAACCTTCCTATGTGGAGACAGAGATGAGAAAAGCAAAGACCCCTGAGCCTGCCCTGCAACATTCCAAAATTCCACACCAGGTTGCATGTGTACTAAAGACCTGAAATAACCTTTCGTTATTGAGCTCTTTGAAGGCTCATGCCTATGGACTGCATCTCTTTATATTGGTATCCAATCACGTTCTCAGTCATTCTCTGGAAGACCCAGTGGGAGGTGCCCTGCTTGTGCCATTTTCTCTCCACAAGGGTGACCCCGCTCACTCTGAGAGTTCCATTGCCTTAAGAAACGTTGCTGCTTTTTCCCTACCGTTGAGTATCACTTCCAATTCTTTGTTCATCTTGCACAAGAACATGCCATGGAGCTTCTCATGGACCCCATCACCCATGGTAACAGAAGGGCAGTTCCACCAAGCAGCTGCCAGGTTTCCATGTCTAACTTTGTACTCCTACTGCTGCATGCCATTCCAGCACTAATTACCAGTGAATGGAACTGAATTAATTCCTTATCTTTCTCCTTTCATGTGGCAGAAGAGCATTTTAGGGTATGAGGTAGGAAGAAAGGAAAATGATGTTAGTTCTGCGGTGAGTCGGTAGCACTGCAGTCTTATAGCTTAGACAGGGCTACTTTCCTCAGCTACAGAATCTCAGCCAGAATGGTTACCCCACTTAAACATAATTCCCAGTAGACCATATGCAATGGGCAGACTTGGCTGGGGTTGTTCAGAACAGGGAAGGGAGGCAGAGCTCACCTCTTGGAAGAAAGTGACAGATATTCACCTTTTTGAGCTACCTGGATCCATTTGGTAATTTACTTTTAGTGAATGGCTTAAATAGAACCTAAGTGGCCTAGAAAGTTAGTGCATCTGCCTAAATGCAAGCAATTTCCTCTCCTCCCACTTACTGGGTTAGTCCTTAGTGGGCTCTTTAAATCTTCATGGCTTCCCCAGAATGTGGGATGGTGTAGTTTTTTATGGTGCTCTAACTAAGCATTTCAAATCACATACATTTATTGAGCTCTGCACAAAGCATGATGCTTAGCTCTGGGACATAAAAGATAAATAAGACACAGTAGCTATCACTGAGGAAGGCACTATTTATTAAGTACACAGATGCATGATAAATAATAAACTTTGATTTAAATAACAATTCAAGAGACTCACTGAAAAGATTTCACAGAGTAAGTGATTAATTGATAGATTAATTATTCAGACCACGTATAGTAGGCATTCCAGAGAGCCGGGTGAGTCTTTCAGGTTCTGAAAAGCTTTATGAAGAAGAAAATATTCAAGCAAGGACTTCATGAGTGTCTAGAAAGGGAGAGGGGTTGTGCATCATCTGGGGACACAAGCCATGGCCACCTGTTACCTGGTGGGACAGGTAACACAGTCAGGAAGTAGTAGATGGTGACTCAAGCACCAGGATCAGATTTCCTGGAGGGAATTTGGTACAAAACCCAGAACCTAGAGGGAAACTAGCAGCCCACAGCTTGTCACATGGGCAAGAAGTCAAAATCAAGATATTCTTCATAAAGGAGAAAGGCCTCCATATAATCAGTTGTTGATAAGAAACAGCAAATTAGAATGACAGCTGTGGAAGCAGCAATTAGTAACATCTGCATGCATGCCAAGCGCCCGGTGTGTAAATATTATCCTATTCCAGGTATCAATCCTTCTAACCCTTGTTCTACATTAGGTACTACCATAATTCCCATTTTACAGATAAAGATGCTGGACATCAACCCACACATAAACAATACGTACCAAATGGCATCAGGAAGTTCTCTCCACATGAACACACTGTCTGGTCAAAGGCAAACCTCCCTCCAACAAGAATGTGAGAATTAAGCAGGAAGTGGAGAAGGCATTATCCAAAGGTTCTTCACCTGGCACTGTGCGCCCATTTGCCAGGTCCCCACCAGCCCACTAGGGTAATTGAAGCTTCAACTGCCCAGGACTTTGTGCTGTCTGACTGGGAGTAGCCCGGTACACCCTCACCTGGACTCTGCCAGCTCTGTCCCTCCAGCTGTGAGGCATCAACCTTGCTTCTCCTCTCCAGCCTCTGTACTGGACTCTGGACTTGATCTCTCCAGACCTACAACTTGGTATTCAAGCTCGACTTAACCGTTGTCTTGACCTTTGGTCAGACTGTCTCTAGCAAGAATTTCTATTTCCATTCAAATTCTCAAGCCCTGTCTTGTGAGAGCCAATGTCACTGCCACCCAATATGTCACATCAGCCTGCCCTTGGGCTCCTTTCACCCTATTGCTGTCTGGAGGGATGGGTGGGTGAATACTTAGATGTGTTCAGACATAGAGTTTGACTCATTTGCAAATCAATGCATTTGATGGGAGCACAGTTCTTCAAGGGAGTGGAGGAGTACAAACCTGCTGTAGCTCAGTGGGGTCAAGACGGGAGGACCTTTTATCTTGAAGTATTTAAAATGTGGCATTTCCATAAGTAATATTCAATGTGAAGACAATCAGAAAACCAATATAGCAATGTGCGCTGAATGCTCCAACTCTATGCTGCCTGCAGAATTGACATCACACATGGCATCTCTCCTGGTGGAATTGTTCTCAAGGAACGTACACAGCCTCTGGATATTTTAGATGAATGTTTCTTAAAGGGTGATTATTGGAAGATCGGGCTCAGATATATTAAAAATGAAGATGCCTAGATCATGCTCCAGATCTCCAGATCAGAAACTCTTTGGGGTTGGAGGTCGTAGATTTTTAATTCAAATTGTAGGTGACTATTGAGCAGATCAAATTTATAATGAGAGGAACAGTGATAAATGCTACAGTCACACAATCAGGCTTCACAGAAAACTCTGGGAACTTTTGCGATTCAGTGCGGTTCTAGTGAGAGTTTGTCTCACTAGCAGCTTTGTTTCTTACTGCAGATGCCATGATTGCAATGACTGTTATTCCTGCTAGGACCCAAGCTCTTGACTGCTCACCGCCACCTTTCTCTACCCTCCTACCTGCTACTTCCTGGTTCTCGATTTCTCCCAGCTTTTCCTGTGCCCCCTCCTTTTCTCCCAGTTTTCACGACTTTCTCCCAGTTTTCATGATTGAGCCTCCTGCTTTTCCTCTCAACCAGATGATTTTGTTGCTGTCTGCACAGAAGTTGATGTACACGATTTTTCATCAGAGATTAGATCTCTGCACAAGCTAATGCTCATAGATTTTGTTTTTGTTTTCTACCCTCATGAATAATTTTGATATTTATAGGATTACAGAAGAAATAGAACTGTGACTTGTATAACCTGAGTTTTGCAGTTAAACATCACATCTCTTTCATGTTTCCCTCATGCTCCTCCACTTTTCTATAATGGGCTCTATGCCCTACATGTAGACTCCCTGAGAGGCAGACCCTGATTTCATTAGTTGCTTGTTTTTCCACATAGAGTTGCCTTCCTGGCTGAAGTCTCATGCCATTTCACTGCCAGCTTTGAATCACACCTGTTCCAGTAACTGTGGTTATGGTGTGTGGTGGACTGACAACTGGTGGTCAACTTATAACCCCCAGCTTAACTGAATAAATGTGATGCTGGGTGTGGGAGGCCCACCTGAGGACTGCTGCCAGCAGCATAAGATGCAGAACTGGAAAAGAAGTTAGGCTGTTGGGAGCTGGTGGAAGCTGTGAGGAGCTGTTGGTTCTGTTGGAGGAGCTCGTCATGCTGGCTTTCCTGAGGAACTTGGCTCTTTTCTTTTTCTTTTTCTTTTTTTTATTTTAGAAACATAAAAGTACAAAAACATATTGACAAACAGACACCAATTATCATAAAAAATAGTACAATCACAACTAATCTATAGACAAGGTGATATGGTCTCAACAGTGGTTATTGCTTTATCCATTGATATCTTCGAATTGTAAATGTATGAACCCATATACAGACATGCAAATTTAGTCAGACAGTT
>PVLD010004796.1:0-120467 GCA_004027595.1 Dinomys branickii
TGGAGCTATAAATTCCCCAGGCAGTTCAGCAGGCAAAGGTCTGCTGCAGAGGCTGCTCCAATGATTCCTTCTCTTTGGGAGAATGTCCCTTAAGCTGTCTGCTGAGATTTCCGCTTCTACTCCCTACCCCAAGACCTGGCCGGGGCGAATAGACAGCTCGCCACCCCAGGATTCTTGCAGATAGGCCACTCAGGTGTTCTTCCCTGAGTGGAGCTCCTTCCCCCCTCACAAAACCCGTTGGGGCGCCTAATTAGGTCTTCCCACCTGGGAGATCTCGCAGTCCTTTAAGCTGCTTTGATGTCTCTCGCTGGGTTGAGCTTCTTCCCGATTCAGGAAAAACCGGTTAGAGTGCGCACTTAACTCACCCTGTGATCGTGCAGACAGGAATGCCGTTCAGATGTTTTTCCCTGGATGGAGCTTTTCCCCGACTCAGAAATCCTGCCGGCCACTCGCTGTTGCTCCAGTTCGTGCAGCGCTGGCTGCGGGGTGGGGTTCTGAGCGGGATCCCGGAGCGCTGCCCGGTTTGGTGCAGTTTGTCCCAGTAGCGCGTTCTCTGTCGGGTTCAGGAGCTGAAGCCGTTCTTCCCTCCGCACTCGCTCTCTTGGCTGGTCGTCTTCTTCCCGGAAGACCTCATTCCTGTCTTCATATTGCTATATTTCATTGTTTGGGTGGTAATCCTCTGGGAGGTTCTCTCTCTGCTGCCTACCTGGTCACCATCTTCCCGGAAGTCCTTGATATTTATTTTTAATTCTGTGGTTGGGTGGTATCATGTTAAGTAGTTTTCTCATATTAAAATATTCTTCCATTTTGGGGATAAGTCTCACTTGGTCATTGTGTATGATCCTTTTAGTGTGCTGTTAAATTATTTGTTAGTATTATATTGAGAATTTTTGCACTTGTGTTCATCACACTTTACATATTCAGAGATAATCATCTATTTTTCTTTAGTATCTTTACCTGACTCTGGTATTAGAATAATTTTGGCTTCATAAAATAAATTTGAAGCTTTCCATTCCTCCTCAATTTTCTGGAAAACAATTAGAAGGATTGTTTCATTCATGAAGAATTTAATAGAATCCAACAGTAAAATCTTCTAGCCCTGAAATTTTCATTACTGAGAATTTTTGTTATTGATTCAACATTATTACTTACAGATCTGTATAATTTTTTCTCTTCTTTCATGATTCAATCTTAGTGGATTGTATACTTCTAGGAATTGATTCTTTGTTATGTGACCTAATTCAGTGGTGCACTATTGATGTACATTTGTTAGGTGTCCATTTGATGTATATATTGGTCGAGTCCCCTGTTTATTAATTTTCTGTCTGAATGTTCTATTCATTATTGAAAGTGAAGTATTGTTCTCCTGCTATTGCTGCATTGCTATTTCTCCTTTCACTTCTGTTAACTTTTGCTTTGTATAGTCAGGTACTTTGATATATTTACTTATAACTATTATATATTTACTTATAACTATTATATCTTACTTGAAAATTGACTCCTCACTGCATAGTGTCCTTCTTTGTCTCTTGGACAGTTCTGACTTAAAGCCTACTTTTGTCTGACACAAGTACAACCACCTCTACTTTCCTTTTATTATCATTCCCACAGAATATCTTTCTCTATTGCTTCACTTTCAGCCTACATGTGTTCTGAATTCTAAATTAAGTTCTTGAAGACAGCATATACTTAGGCCTTGTTTTTTTATTCATTCATCAGTCTCTAACTTTTAATGATAGAATCATAGCCATTTACATTTCTTAAAGTTATTAATAGAGGACTTCTTGCTGACATTTTGTTAATTTTTTTCACATTTTATAATTGTTTTGTCCCTCTTTTCCTTCTTGATTTCCTTTGTGCTTCATTGATTTGTGTGTGTGTGTGTGTGTGTGTGTGTGTGTGTGGTGACATGTTTTTATTCCCTTTGCTTTTTCTTTGGGGTATCTTCTATAGGTATTATTTTTATGATTACCATGAAGTTTATATAGGACATCTGATAATAATCTATTTTAAGCTGACAACAATGTAACTTCCACTACATAAAACCTCCAAGCCTTTATCCCTGACTTTTATGTTGTTAATATCACAACTGACGTATTTTATACTGTACATTTACTAGTTTATATGTATAGTTATTTTAATGTTTTTGTCTTTTAACTTTTTAGTAGAAGTAAAACTAAGTCACTTGCCACTATTAGAGTATTACAGTCTACATTTGTGTATACACTTTTGTTACTAATTAATTTTTATTATTTTATTTTGCTGTTTAGTGTCCTTTCATTTTAACTTGAAGAAATCCCTTAGTATTTCTTAAAACATGGTGACAAACTCCCCCAGCTTTTTATCTCAAAAGCCTTTATCTTGCTCTCATTTTTTGAAGAACATTTTAGCTGAGTATATTATGCTTGGCTGCCAGGTTTTGTTCTTTCAGCACATGTTATATATCATCTCATGCTCTGCTGGCCCACGGAGTATCTGTTGCGATGCCCACTAATAACCTTAGCAGGGCTCCCTGTGGGATGGACCGTTTTGCTCTTGTTTCTTGAATGTGAATGATGATTTCCTTCCTCAGATGTTGGAAATTTTCAATCATTATTTCTTTGGATAAGTTTTCTTCCTTTCCTCTCTTTTTCACTGATAAAATCATCCATTTTATGAGTCCTTTAAACTTTAGCAAGATATTTTATTCCATTTTCTCTTTTGACTGGATAATTTCCAATGGCTTGGCTCCACAATCTTCTAAATTCGGTGTAATCTGTTTTTTGAACCTCTGAAGTCCACTTTACAATTTGGTTCATGCATTTTCAGTTTCAAAATTATATTTGATGTTTTTACTCTTTTCTGTCTCTTTGATGAAACAGTCAATCTGTGCATGCGTTACTCTATCACTGAGTTTTTTCATTGGCATATTTTGAATTCTTTCTCAGGTAAATCATGTAAATTTGTATAATTAGGTTCAGTTTCTGGAGACTGATTTTGCTCCTTTGCTTGGGACTTACTTACCAATTTCTTCACTTGCTTGACTTTTGTGTAGAAATTTTACACATTAGACAAAACAGTGATTTCCCCATTCTTGAGGGCCTGGCCTTTGACAGGAGAACCCTATCAAACAGCCTACCCAGAAATTCCGAGACACTCAAACCTTCAACCTAGTTTGTTCTCAGCATCCTTCAAGTTTCTAGAAAATGTAAGGTCCTGTTAGTACTCTTTGAGACAATTGAAACTAAATCCTGGCCCTTTGACAGTTGCAGAAAATAGGATTGTCAAAAGTTTTGTCCAACTCTTTCCCTTCCTTCACAGAAAGAGACTGGGCTCTGCAGATTGTTATCTGCTCATGTACTAACATAGAGCAGAGGGTGAAGCTGTGGCAACTAGGTAAAGGGTAGGTCAACTCACCATGTTTGTTCTCAGTGGTTTCCAGGCACATGGAGTATAGGGAGTGCCATCAGTAAGTTAGAGGGACCACGGGGAATGCTAGTTCCAGCTACTACCTTTGTTCTTACTGGTCTCAAGGCATGTAGAATGTGATGAGTCCTGTTAACAGTAAGGGACAAAACAAAAGCTTGTCTCATAACAGTCACAGTATTCAATGCATGGTCCAATTGTATCCTTCTCCAAGGGGCAGCTGTATTGAAAGAATTTTTGTCCACTTGCTCTTCACTGAACTAGGCTGTAGAGCTTTTATGACTGTGTGCAAGTTCAACACTGCATTTATTTTCACTATCAATGAGGCATTTAGAACATGCCTGATCCCATCAGTACTCTGAAATATGTGAGATAAAAGCTCACACATTGGGTGATCATTGGAAAATTCAGAATGTTGAATATGCAGTCCAATTCTTTCCCACAACAGAGCTGGGAGTTTCCTTTAGATCAAGTTTTGCTATGGCCAGAATATGATGATACAATATTCCTGAATTTTTTTTTACTGACTTCAATGTGGCTGACTTTGCCTTCATCCAGGATTCAAGAGCCTCTGAACTAGTTTGTGGGTTTTTCAAAAAGATATCAGCCATGTATTGTGGTTGAATCGATGTACTTAATGGGAAGAGAGGGGTCCAAGGCTTCCTGTTCTTCCATCATACTGTTATGCATGGATGTGTTTTCTTCATCTGATTTTCTATGAAGATGAAATTTCAGTGAGTTTCAGTGCTGAACTCACAGGAAAAACATAGGATAGATGTTTTCAGTGTTATTACTTTAAAAATTCACAGTAAATAGAAAATGCTTGGTCTACTAATGCAAAAGCTTATTAGGAATCTCTTTTAACAATCTATCTTCTCCTCTGGGATGTGCCAGGTGCTCCACCCTGCTCCCTGGAGCCTCACTCAGCCCCCGGGTCATGCCAGGCACTTTGCCTGGCCCCCGGGAAGGCCCTGAAGATTCGCCTGAGCCTATAGATGCGGACACACTGACAGAGCCTGGGAGTTCGCTGTGTAGCCCCGCCTACGCAACCAAACACCCGATGGCTGTGAGGGCTTGCCAAATGGCGCTTCTCCACCTCCTGCCATAGTAATTTGTGTACACCCATGTAATATACGGCATATTTAGAAGCAGCCAAGTCTCTGCCCAAAGTAAGAGCATAAGGGAGTAAATAAACCAAGAGTGCAGTTGTTACCAGTGGGAAGACCACTGACAGGGTGGTAGAACAATGGAGGTGAAGTGGAGAAAATTGATTAATTGAACGAGCCATCGTCTATATAACTGAGTGACAGGGGCGGGGATGACATGTAATGCAATATCCAGGGGTGGCCCCCTACTATTTTCTCTGTAATTTGGTGTTTCCTTTATTGTTTTTGTGTTAACAAATGCAAAGACAACACTATGTAATGCAGCATCCAGTGATGATTCCCTGCTGTCTCCTCTGTAATTCGGTATTTCCTTTATTGATTTTGTTATAACAAATATGAAGATAACATTATCTTATAAAGCAAAAAATAAAAAATAAATAAAACTCAAAAAAAATTTATAAAGCATCCAGTGCCAATTCACTACTATCTTCTCTATAACTTGGTATTTTCTGTATTGTTTCTGTGTTGTTCTGGGTTCTTTTGTCTTAAAAATAAAATTAAGAAACAAAAAAAACCCAAAAACAAACAAAGAAAAACAATCTATCTTCTGATTGTGATAAATAGTTCTTTACGAAATAGAAAGGACAAACATATGATGCTTTTACAAGGTCAAAGAGAAAACAAAAGACAGAATTCTTGCTGATTAGAATCAAAACGGCTGACCTAAACTCCAAACAGGTGTTCATCTTTATGGTCTACTGACTAGAAACACTTCTTATTCATTACAAATCCAACAGTCTTGTAGTTAGTCTCTAACTCCAAAATTCATTTCCGAACTTGGCACAGAGTGAAGAAAGCACAGAGGCAGTGTTTCATACTGTTTAACAGTGTTTCTGAGAAGAGATTAATGACTGCTTTACTTAGAGATTTTACTTGCAGAGGGTGCCTTTGCGTGGAAGCGATGAAAAGCTCGCACTGTAATCATTAGAAATGAAACACGCAGCTTTGCAACTCGGACTCCGTTTGTTTCTCTTTTGTGTGTCCTCAACTTATGTTCCCTAGGAAAGGAATATACGATACCGAGAGGCACACGATCCATTTTGTGGGTGCCATGGAAGAAAATCCGCTTTAAAAACCAATGTTCTTCCAAAGAAAATTGCCTCTGCTCAAATTGCAGAATTTGAGGAAGAAATTTTGCTTGAAACACCCTATTCCACAGAAGAAGAAATGCCAGGCCAGAAAAATGAAGCGTACATTCTGGCATACGAAGTCATAACTCTGTTCTCAAAAGTTGTACTGTAATTTACTCCTTGAAAGATAGCTTTTAAAATAAAAATTTGATCAGCATTTGAGGACATTCCTTTGGGACTCTTCCCTTTTTTCTTTACATTCCCACCGCATAGTGCACAGCATGAGCACAAAGCGATCTTGGCCAGCCATCCAGTCTTCCATGATGTCCTAGTTTTCAGGTCAGCCACCTGTCTGCCACCTGTGGCTTCAGCTTGTTCATTCATTTGTTCATATGTTCTCTCCCTAAATTTCAAGAAACAAAAGTCAAAATAAACTTTAAGGGTTTAATCATAGCATGGATTAGACAGTAGTTAACACAAAAGTCACGGCCTTGCCATTTATGTCCAATTAGAATAGAAAGGTGTTAAGTCACTGAAGACATTATTAATTGTCTAAGTACAATTGTAGTAAGTGCCACGAATGGCACAATAAGGAACCACGAAAGACTGTAGCGAGAGCAACTGAATGAATTCAGAGTGCTGGTTGCCGGGGAATCCAGTGGGGCAGGAGCATTTGGGGATAAACAGATGATAATATGAAGAAAATGAAATGAGAGGAAGATGATACATTCTAGAAAATGACACAAATCACTTTCATGAAAGTAGGTTTCTTAACTGAATGTCCTTGGAACTCAAGGGTTTCACAGGATATTACTGGGGCTTACACTGGATTAGAAAAAGAGGTGAGGTTACTTTATAAACTTCCCATACCGCAGGATGCTAGCATTCACAGTGGTAGAGTGTTACTGAGTCATTCTGCAAACAATTCAATTACTAGTCTTGCATCTTTATATGATGGTGTGGGACTTTCAACAGCTACCTGATCTACCAGCAACTTGATCTTGGACTTCCCAGCCTCCAGAACTGTGGGAGAGAAGTTTGTTGTTCAAGTCACCTAATCTATAGTATAACCACTGAAAATGACTAAATCAGTTATTCACTGTAGTTTTCATTTATATTTCATCAATGCTTACATTTCCCAAAGTGTCTGAAGTTGCATCATGACAATTTTTAGAGAAGAAGTAGAGAAGGAAGAGGAGGATTCTGGGCCTAGTTCTATGGAAAATTCTGATGTTTAATAAGAATTACAAATTCTAAGGTATTTCACTGTGTTAAGGCAAGAGGGGACATCAAATAATTCCATTTTATAATACAAATGAACAGCTATCGATAGCTTTGTACAGGTGGGTTATTTCTGCTTTATCCCATTGTGCAAGTCCACCTATTGCTATAGCACAATGTTAAGATAAAAATTAAAATCACAGTCTTTTGATAAGTAAAATGCATATTAATTTAGGTGCCCTTGGCATTTCAGTAGGAGTAAAGTTTTCATTTAAAAGAGGCGTATTTAATGGAAAGGCTCAGGAAACAGATATGTAATAATTAAACTTATAGCCCAGGAAAAAGGAAAAAAATCTTACACTTGAAGAGAATGTGGAAATGCATAATTAGAAAAAATGATAGTACCAATTGTAGTATGAGAGCTAGAGGAGATTCTATTTTACAAAGTATGTAAGTTCATGTACTGATCACATGTCATGTGGTGCTGAAGAACCTTGGGGAATAAATTAAAAAGCCCGCCAATTTAAGGTCCTGACTCAGCAGATTTCATCAGCAGCTATCATGCTGTGGCATTTGTATGATTTCTAAATAGCTTTGACATTTAAGAAATCTCTGTGCCTCATCTGGCTTGTCTAAACAAAGACCAAGCTCTTTTTAATGTGTCACTGAATCTGGAAACAAAAGGGCTTTCCTGGGGGATTCTGTCTCAGAAAACTATAACCATGCTAATGCTGCCTATTAGCGATTACTTACATGAAAGGTCCTGCACTAAATGAAAATTCTGCTGTTTTCATACATATATATATATTGCTTCCTTTACTGAAAGGTGGTCTTTAGTATCAATTTCAATATGAAATTTGAAAGTTAAAAATTATGCTTTAAAAATGGTTGACTTTACTGACATTACTGGAGAATTTTTAGACACCTTGGCACAGACAACATAAATTACAGATAGAAATCTGTATGTTCTGCTTAATAGAGAAGAGGTTTTCTGTAGGGTGTTTGAACTGAAAGTGAATTACTGGAGTGCTTGCAGAAAAACTACGGATGGTTTGATTTTGTTAAGTGCTTAGAGGATGAATAGTTTCAGAAACAACCAGCTCAACAAACACTTTCATCACTTGAACCAGTTGGACCAGTTTCTACAAGGCCATGAAGAAAATGTTTTGACTCCAAGTGACAAGATGTTTGGCTTTAAAAGAAACAGAATCATTAGAACAAAACCATGTTGCAACAGGGAAACCTTGAAATGTTTCCCATGCTGCTTTGATTTGAATGAGAAAGGTTATCAGCAAATCTCTGGTCTTACTGAAATCTACCTAGAAATCCCATCACTGACCATTTCCCCCCTCCCATTCTATTCAAGTAACTTGGACAGTGAAGAAATTTCTGATTCTCTTTTGCAGAGAATCTGGCAATGTCAATTTTAGCATTTGCAAGGTGAAAAACAAACACATGGTTCACATTAAAGAGGTAAATTCCATTCTTTATTTTTAGTTTGCACATGAAGAAATCTATAAAAGATTAAGAAACCAGTATGTGTGTATATAAAACTTTTATAACTCTCTGAATCTATATTCAAGCCTTATGTTCGACTCAGGGAGAAACTGTTTATCAACATCTTATATAAAATTGTGCTTAAACTCTGCTCTTTCTTGTAGTGCTTTTTTACATGGATCTAGTTGCTTAACTAACAAATATTGTCAATAAAGTTCATGCTTAAGGAACATTATTAAATCACTTTATTACACTTATTTAATTGGAATTTATAGGAATTTACAGTTTAGGAAAACTATACCTTTTTGACCCGAGGCAATTATTTAAAAGAATGTTACTATGTTTCTGTTATTTTTAAATTTATGGAAAGAAAATACTAATGATAGCCTATGTCCAATAAGATAAAGTGTCTTTTAAGGAAACTGGATAAAAATCATTTTTACTCTCAAAATGCAAAAATACAACTGCTGTTGTACATACCATATACCACATAACAAATATAAATATTTTACATAATAGAAATTTGTAGTGAAGCTTTCAGTCCTCATTGGACAGGTTTTTAAAAATCAAAGAAAAAAATCTTTAAAAGGAAACACTAGAGAGTGTTTTGTTGTTTTGTTTTGATTTTTGGTTCTTGTTTTGCTTTTCACCTGTGCGCTGTTCTTGGCAGGTGAGTAGAATGGCTTGCTTCTCTTCCAGCCTTTCCTGCTGAACATAATGTAGAGGAGGGAATCAATAGGCTGTAGCATGGTTTCAGATGAAATGGGCTGGTTCCCAAATTCCTGTAAGACATTGATTTGTGAGTTATTTATTCAAGTTCACTGAATAAGTAATTTACAAATCACTTTCCATTAAGCTTGATTCAGCACTCTGAAGGAAATAAATATGGAATTGCTATCAGGTTTTTAGTGCTATGTCGGTCTTGCCTAAACAAAGGATGCTAGATTTAGATTATAAATCTAATCTAATTGTATTTTGCTATATTTGGGCTCTTTTTGTTATTATTGTTGTGCCTTAGTTTCATATAACTCTTGGATCTATATTAGCAGAATAAAATGAAAGGAAAAACCTGCCATAATTACTTGCCTCAACACTACATTTAAAACAAGATGATTTGGCTTCAACTATCCACATAATCAGATTATTTTTCTTCATTTCAGTTGAGTCAAACCATCCAAACATAGAGATTTTTCCTACTCTTATTCTTTTAAAGTTTGACAACAATGAGATAAAGAATGTTGTCATTTATATCACTTTATAATTGATATTGGTAGATTTTTCCCAACAAAACTGTTAATGTAATTTATATTTCCCAGATATAAATAAAATTCACTACAAATAATGACTGATATAAGATCCTATATAAATTTTGTTATTTGTGCTCTACTATTCTTTCTTTGTCAATTTAAAGATACGATGAAGGAGACAGATCTTTTAGAGAAGCTTTATATGCAAGTGCTGCTCTGTTGTTAAATAACAACAAAACAACTAGAAGAAATTATCTGATATTTATCAAATAACTAGCTATTTTTAAAATTCATAAACTAGAAGAATCAGAGGTTAAAGATATAAAACAAAGTCATGGTTGGTTATTTAAAAATAACAAATTGACCTGTAGGTTAATCATTGAAAATTATTCCCAGAAAGCCTGCTGTTACATGGGTTTATACAACTAGATTATACGGTATATAAATGCCTTATGAATTATTCCCACATGTTTCTATTGCTCCTATGCTTGAAGTAGAGTATAATAAGAGACCCCAAAGCACCATTTGAAGCTCTTACAAGTTATTTGAAAATCAGAAAGATTTCAATAATTTTAATCACATTAATAATTGCTTTCCCTAGCTGAGATAAATCCAGCTTTTGAAAAATATTGACAAGGCAGTGGGCAGTTGCAGACCCATATATTAACACAATTATAAGAGAGGAAGGTATAAGTCAGCAGCGTTTTACTGATTTTCTCCAGGTTCAATGAGTGTAAATGGGTTTTCCTCTAGACATAAACTAAAATAAAAGAAAAAAATGTAGTAAATAAATAAGAAGGTTGCAGGAGAATGTTAACCTGTATTAACCTACTAGTCTCTTCATGCTCAATATGTAGGAAAACCTGTTTTTAATCTTACGTTATACATATAAAAGACTGCTGCCTACAAAAGATGTTTAAAATCCCCTGGCCTCCCGAGATTATAGCTCAGCAGCACAAGCGCCTGCCTGGCAAGCGCAATGTCCTGAGTTCGATTTCTGGTACACAAAAAAATAAAAATAAAATAAAAGCCCCTGGCCAGCATCCTCGCTTCAGAACATGAGCGCTGTACTGAGGCTGCTGACCACGCATCAAGAACATGCCAGTCAAGAAGAACGCAGATTCCAAGGGGTCAGGGCCACAGCAGCAGGCAGCCGTTCACAGTAACACACATACAAAGCACTCAGGGAACAAGAAAAGTCCGCTGTGAAAAGTCGTCCCGGAATGGATATGTGCTTGCTCGTGTCCTTTGTGTGGTTTGGTAAGCAAAGGTTAAGGTGAGGGGAGTCCATGATAAAGACCTTGAAATAAGAATATAAACATCAGAGTATAAGGAAAAGCATGTCACTCACTAAAAGACATTCTTTCCAAACCGGCAAGTTTTGTGAGCAGATTTGAGGCAAATCACTCTTAAGCAAAGAGCAAGTAAAAGGAAGACATTGATAATCAACTTAATAGATATATTTTGCAAATACCTGTATGTAAATATATGCATTACACTGAGTAATCATAGTATGTGAATGTGATTGCTCTACAAAAATCTACATACTGTTTTGCAAAATGCCAAGGCTGAAATGTCCTGTGCCACAGTGACAGTAAAAGAGGTGAAATTGAGAGTAACAGTCTGTGAGTTAGAGTTCTAGTGAACAGAGTAGGCAAGTGAGGTAATCCGTACCCAATGCTACAGGAGAATATTACATAAACACTGCCTTTAACAAAATTAAAAGTAGAAAAGGAAATTGTGAAAGTTATTCACCAGACCTTAACTCTTTTCTGGGATAAGTCACAATATAAATAGTGTAATCTGTATAAATCTTATTATATGTGCTAGGAAAAACTACAAATGTAACTCTAATTTGTCAACAATTTAAATCGAACATAAGCCTCTCAAGAGATAAGAAACATACTCAGTGCTTTTGGTTTGAATCACTGCCAGAATGCTTTCATGTGCCCAAGCTATAAAGCATGAGAGGGGGACATAGAATCTTGGGTCCTTGAAAAACCTGAGTATATGTAAGGGGTAACCATGGGATAACCCTCAGCTCATTACATGCAGAGGTTTCTATCTCTCCAGAGCTTTCTATGGCTCCCAGTTACCTATAGGAAAGTCACAGTCATGTCTTCTTTGAGTTCTTACACCATCTCTGGATTTTCCTCTCTCTAAGACCCATTAACACATTCTAACTCATTTATTCTTCTGCATCCTTCTCTTACCCAGCCTGAGGGAACTGTTTCCTGAACAAGCAATTGAGCAGAGGATACCTTATATTTATCCATGTTTTTCTGCCAAATTCTCAGTCCAGCCTTTGAAAACTCTTTTCTCCCAGTAACTCAAGGGGTTTCCCTTCTTTTTAACTGTTCTGTTCTTTAATCCTGAAGGATTAAACATAGTTAACTAGCTACACCAATGGGGAAATATCTGTCCAAGAGAAATCTCTACAGTGGCTAATTTAACATTGATTCATAATTATTTTTTAAATGTTACCCTGTCACGATATTCTCTATAGAGATAACTGAAACTTGGCCATTTATTTAAAATCTTAACACCTACATTTCATCAAATATATCTGAAGTACATTACTGCACCATGGCTTTTGACTTTTTAGTTGGTAAAACATAATATGCAATTAAATGAATAACTAGTACTTGGAAGGATAATAGGAGTTTGAAATCTTGCTATTTAAGATCTTCCAAGAAAGAGCTTTTTAAAAAATTATAAGCCAGAAGTGAAGAATCAAAATATTATAGTTTCTGCTTTCAGATGTCACCTTGTTCGGAGAGTTTTGCTTTTAATGATGAACATAAATTTCTGAAGATGTACAGTGGCAGTCAGGACATCAGACAGAAAGAGGGGCCTCTGTATAACATGCACCCAGGAGAGACGTCCTGCAGAGGAAATGTCACGAACAATGTTTTGCTGGGGATTTCTCTAAGCCCATCATTGCCAGGCACCTGTGCTCCAGGGCATCCATCCAATCAGCCAGAGAGCAGGCACCTTGCCACTGCAGCAGATGGGTATTAATGTTGAAGGCAAAGAAAGTGTGTACAGTATATATTTCAATTATGAGTGCAGAGATTTGGAATCCCAGTTGGAATCCTGTCCATTTCTTTCTGAGCTTGTATCAAACTAGAGATTGTACTATTCAGAATGTAGCTTTACACAGAATTAGCTCTCAGGAAATACATGTTTACAATGGGAAGTACATATTTTGTATGACAAGTCAAAAGTCAAAGGAAAGAAATCATATAATACTTAAAGGAATGCCCTAAGCATTTTCATTTTTACTGAAACAGCACTGAGCAGGCAGAGGGGAGGGAGCTTTCCCACTAGATAGATGCACCGTGTCAGAATTGAAGGAATTTGAAAGGCTGTGTATCCCTAAATGTCAGTGTGTACATCAGTATTTTCAAGTTTACTAGTCAAACAAGCCTCAAAGGTAAACTGGATTTCAGAAGAGGGTCATCTTCTATTTAAGTCTCCATGTCCTGAAACACAAATGTCTTTCCAGGTCATGCCACCGAACTCCACACTGTTCATTTTAAAAAGGTTTTACTCAAAGATGACTAATTTTTAGAACTGATTAATGTGATGTACTGGCTAATTATTATTTCGGTATACTGAAACCTAGTATACTGTATCACTCTGTATTTGACTATTTACCTAATGTCATTATCATTGTAACAATTATTTAAATGCTTGGTTCATGTTGTACACATGATTCTGGCCAATTAGCATTATGAGCCAGCGGCAATATTTGAATGAATGGTTCCAATTATTTAAAGAAAGATCATCTAGGTTGTTTCACTTCATTGGCACAAAAATCCATGGAAGTATCAAATAAGAGACTTAAATCTGTTTTAACTAGCTCAGGTATAGAAAGAGGTGTTTCATTTCTTACAATGACCAAAAATATATTTACTATTTCACATAATACATCATACATCATCGATTGTTGTGCAATCATTTTGTAATGCCTGGAGTTAGCATACGGGAACAATGCTAGTATAGGTTGGGATATCATCTAACTCATGAAGTGTCTCTAAATTCTTGCTCAGGGATTCAGCTATTTATTTTATGGACTCTAAGCGGTGCTGATAACCCGGTCCTTAGAGACTGTCACAGCTCCTGAGCCAAATGGAAGCTGAACATAGTGGTGGAGCTCTTGTTGAAATATTACCATGTGCTATGCGTGTATATCAGTGATAATCATGTAAACTTCATGCTGCTGCAGTCATTCCAAGACCCGATAGCTCTTCTCAGACTCTGAGATGGTCCTAGAGGATATGTGCTGTAATACTATGCTCTGATCACACAGGGGCCACAGAAGTGCTGGCTGCAGCACCACAGGGCATTGCGCTGCATCCAGAGGCCTCCGGCAGTGGTCAGGGAATACAAATAATAGTCACCACAAGAACATTTCCTGGACTGCTCTTCTTCAATGAGAATTAAAAAGCAGTATGTTGATTCAAATTCCTAATCTTCCTATCACTTCCAGTTCAAATTGGTTCCTATCTCTGCCTTCTGGTAGAGTCTTAGGGTTAAGTTCTAAACTCCTGCCCTAGCCATCATTCTGATAGCAGTTCCTGTGGGCACATGCCTGGCATCCAGCTGGCCCAGATGTGTGTCCTCAAGTAAGAAATGGACTTCCTGGCATGGAAGTGGCCACCATGAGTTGACATACAAGAGTACCCAACCCCACCAGAGCCGTGCTTTTGAATTAAGATGATAGTAGTTACCACATGTGAGCACTTTCTGTGCACCAGATAGTATGTTAACCATTCTATTAGCACTGCTTCATTTGATTTCTGATCTTTGATCTCTCTGATCTCTTATGACAAACTCTAACCTTCAGACCTAACATCTCTTTTGGAACAGAGAATCATTCTGTATTTATGGTCCTGAAATGATATTCCTAGCTTATATAGCCTACTTTCCTTCATAATTATAGGAAAATAATATGATGCTTTAATTTAAATATAAAAGAGAAATGAAAGGACAATAATTAATATTAAAATATTATGCACCTCATTAATATATTTCAGTTGCTTTCTTTTAATAAAAAAATGCCCAAGGATTATTGCTCTAAGAGACACAGTAAGGTAGTCACTGGCTTACACCCAGGTGCAGTAGCGCTGGGAATATAACATCCTCAAATAAAAGCTGATGAATACTATTTTACTGATGACCTAATTGTGTGCACAGCATTGCTGTTGGTTATGTAATTATTTTTCTAAAGACTGAACAACTTTTGATAAGAAAGCACAAAGAAAACAAAGTGTAATTTTCTCTCAATTTGCATGTTCAGGAAAATTGAGGGTATATTAAAACCATGAAAAATACCTTATATTTATGTAAAACACAGAGGCTAAGCCTAGATCATTCTAATGAGGATTTTCAGCTGTGTGAATGTGACAGAGGCATTGCAAAGGAGTGTATGTAGCGCACAGGACTGCAGGGTATGATCTTCTGTGATGGGGTGTTCTGCATACCTGGCCCTGCCCTCAAGTGTCACAACCTCTTCAAACCTTGTCACTATCAAAATCTCCCTCCAAGGGAGCCCACCTCCACCTTTGGGAACAACCATACTACAGGGTATGGTCACTATTCCTGTTGTACAGATTAAAGTCTAACATTTGAATAATTTGCCTAATGTCCAATAGCTAGTATATGAGGTTTAACCTCGGGTTAATTTTATTTCTGGAGGATATGTGCTTTCTACTATTCTAGGTGGGTTTCTTGGAGCAGTTATTGCTCATTTCTAAAAGACACAGGCAATGTAATTGGGCAGGTCTAAGATGAGAACTAAATAGCAAATAGGCTCCAGGTCTGTATTTAAAGATTCCACTCATGCTCAGTTTTGAGAGAGCAGAAAACTTCTGTGGCTTCTTTAGCTTTACCCCCACCCATTCATTTTCTCATCTACTTTTTAATCACTCACATGCTGATTTTTCTTCTGAATTTAAAACTCTTTAAAGTGCCCACAGTCTTTTGAATGTTAAATCAGAAAAAATGCAGGGTAGGAGCTACAAATCCAACTACTTTCATTCCATTTTGTGCTTAATGAGCATTGTGTTTATTATTCTAATGTAATTTTAGCTGTAACCTAGGAGAACTCATCAAATACTGAGCCCTTTCTTCAGTTGTAATTATTATCTTTTTTATAAACCTGCCCACCCTCAGATTTTTCACTTTGGCCCACGCTCTAACCAAGTACTCATAGACAAATCTGTCCTTTGAATATGACATTATAAATGTGAAACTCTACCCATCACTAAAAAGGATCTTTTCTCATATAATCCCTATGTAATGGTCATTTGTATTTCCAACCTTCTGTAGCTAGGAACGTGAGAGCAGTGTTTCTGAAATTTCAGAAAGGCTTGTTCTAATACAGTTTGCTGGGTTTTACCCTGCAGTTTCTGGTCTAAGAGGGCAAACCTTTCCCAAGCACTGATGATCAGGAAACTACACTTTGAAAACCACTGAAGAGATAGAATCAGTCTTCACTGATTTTGACTAAGAAAGTACTACAGAGTTCATGCAATTGTGGATGTTCCAAGTAAAAATTTGAACAAAAAGGTGCTGAAAACCTTTATTATAGTTACTTTTAAAAACCCCTGATGATGGCACACAACTGTAATCCCAGCACACTGGGAGGCTGAGGCAGGAGGATCCTAATATTGAGCCTATCCTAAGTAACCTAGTTTTTTAGGAAGACCCTGTGAAAACATGGAATGCTGGTGATGTAGGTAATTGTGAAGACCAGGCTCAATATTCAGTGCTGAACAAAAAAGTCCATGAATTTGTTATAAGATGTAAGGAGACTTAAGCTCCTGTGTCAAGTTTCTGAACCTGAAGCTTAAGTATTTTAACTAGAAGCCATATTACTCAGGGAAAATTTTGTTCCAATAATGAGTAACATCTAAACAGCTAAGATGATAATAATACAAATAATATGTAATGTGTATTAGAGGCACAGCATTGCACTAAGCACTGCTCTTGAACTGTGTGGTTTAAGTCAGCCTTGTACACTACACTTACCATTATGTTCCTAGTTCACAGCTGACCAAACCAGTATGCAGAGAGCTTATACCACCGAGGTCTCAGAGCCAGAGAACTGCCTCATCCCAAAGTGTGAACACTTTGCCCACTCTACCAAAAGGTTCACTTTAGCAGCTCCTTCTCCTCTTCCCGTCCTTATTAGGTATGGATGTTAACTTGATCCCTTCAGCCACAAGAAGCAGATGTCATGAACCTAATATTCCCAAATGTAGAAAATGTTCCAGTGTCCCAGAGGTCCGTTGACAAATGGTCAATGGCTAGATTAGTGTGATTTTAGTATCTATAAGATTGAATGATCGTGGAGTCTTTAATCAGGCATATGCTCTTTTAATCATATGCAAATCTGACCTTTTAGGCATAATGCTGTAGAAAAAAGATGTTAAAGGCTGGTTAGCACATCTCATATTTCTGTGAACTGGGATAATTTCAGAACAATGTTATCACATTTTATATTAATTTTGGCCATAATTACACAAACGGCTTAGGTTTAAATTAGGATTCTGAGAGACCTTCATGCAAAAGATGGTTTGAACATTTTAGTAAAATGAAGCTGATGTAGGTGGAGTTTTAAAAGAACCCCAAAATTACATTGAGATTTGGACCATCTCATCCTTTCAGTTATCCGATGACAGGAAGTGAAGGATCCCAAATAAGAGAAAAAAGGGCCAAAGTGAACCCTTGAATCATAGCTGGAAAATAATTCAACAAAATAAAACCTGCTGTTTTAATAAATGACTATAAATGTTAATAAAATGTCAGTAAATGATCAACTGTTGTGGCATTAAGAATAAGAATTAAGTAATATATATTCTGAAAGGGTAGCCCACTATTGGGGTGTCCTTTCACTTCACACATATTACAGTTTACAAACACATCATCTGTAAACACAGCCTACAAATGTGTCATGGTAAAGAAACACAGGAATCTTTGCTGCAGAGTAGACGTCAAGCCAAATCCTCAGCACTTTATTGAAAAAAATCTATGGTACGACTTCTCAGAATATTTATGGTAAAACTGAGGTTTTGTTTTGAGTTATCTGTAGCTTCCTTGATTCTTAATACTATTTATGACTTTTGTATACATAGCTAAGTTTCTGAATAACTAGGTTATCAAATCCTATTGGAAGGCTGCCTTCTACAATCATCTTTTGAGGAATTTGTCTTTAAATAACATAAAAAATCATAATTTGTCTCTGTTATTTCTTTAAGATTGAAACTTTTACCTGAAATATAGTTTAAAGCTAATTCTTCTTAGCTGGTTTATAATAGAGGGGAATAGCAACACCCTGTGCCACAGTTAAAGAATTGTTTGCAGGTAATACCTTCACACAGCATGGCAATCACAAAATGCTGCCTTCTTAAAAATAAGTAGGTTTTTCACCTGTTACCATCTTTGATTACTTAATCAATCTTACATTCTTATATCTAGTGGACCAGGCAACTTCATTGAAGATAACAGTATGTAATATAGCAACCCTTATAAATTTCTATCATGTTGTTTTGAGGTCCTGTATCATTTTTGTTGTTTTTGTGTTGTTTTGATTTTGTCTTCATTGTTGTTTTTTCAGTTTTTTACTTTTTAAGATAAAAAGTAGATGTAAGATTGTTTTATCATTTTAATAGAAATTCCACACGTCTATACATTTAAAAGTGGAAGTTTTGAAATTTCCTACTTCCTTTTCTAACAGCAATGCCAATTTTTCACCATGTTTGAACAAAATGAATTTTAAAGATGGATAGGAACAGCGTGGACACTGGGTAAACACTCATGCTCGCAAGTGTTACATGTTTGAACTTACAGGAAAGCAGCAGCAGTCTCTACCTTATTTCCCTTGGCATGTTTGATGTCTGCTTAATTCTGACAAACTCTAAACTATGGCTAAGGTCAGGAAGGGTAGAAGAGATAAAATAATGAGCATTGGAAGTGCAACAGGGATCAGGGGAGAGGCCAAAAGGAAAAAAAAAAAAAAAAAAAAAAAACAGGAACACGACCAGGTGGAAATGAAAATAAAGTAGGGCCCAAGCTAGAGAAAGACGGAAGATTGTCTAATGAAATCAGCTAATGACGAGTTAAAAGGAGAAACAGGACAGAGAAATTGTGACAATTGTCTGTAGGAACCCACAGCATACAGTGCCTTCAATATCTTGAACAGTCTTCACCCAACATAACAGAGGTAGTACAGGTCCTAGCACATCATTTACAAAGCGAATGTTTCAAAGTTCTAGCCAGATGTATACATACGCAAAAATGTTCATTACACTTTCTAATGACTAAAGGTTACAGAAAATACTGAAAAGTATTTGATAGTCACCATTAACGTTATTTCTAGTAAAGCAGAAAGGCACACTAAGTACATTTACTTAAAGCTCTGAAATATTTATTTGGTAAATACTTAGGAGAAATAATTAAAAGTTATGAAAGTGTGAATTTTTATGCTTCCTCCTTTTGAAGTTACTACCTCCAGAATAAGAGTTGTGATATTGTAGTTCTAAAGTTAAGTCCCTTGTCATGTCCAAACTGTAGCAATCTTCCCCAAATGGAGATTCTCTGCAAAATCATCAGGGTACCACCCCTTTGAATACACGATTTCTTCTCCAACCCGGTCAATCAAGTAATCAGACTAACAGGAGAAAAGTCATACTCACAAACTATGAGTTTTAAATGATAAATATGTTGATTTCCAGAGAAATTAAATTTGAGGTTTTTAATATACACTTCTAAACATCAGACAGTTAATTTTATGGACTCTGTCCTGTGATCATATTTTAAGTTGTGTATGTTCTGATATCTGTTAATTCTATCTGATCCTGATAATGGCAAATAGCCAAACTATCTTTATACCCCCTTATGGAATGCATTTATTTTCTGAGAGTTGCTGTAAATTAAGAGAAGGGCCAAATGCGGGCCCTGATGCTCACATTCTTCGGTAGTAGACCATTCTATTCCTAACACTTTATTATCTACTCGAACCTTAGGTAATAGACAAATCTATCTCCAAAATGTTGAAATAGAGCCTGCTACCCTTGTTTTATAAGAAGTTTGATAATTATGATAATGAATATTAAGTTTTAGAAGGGGTTTTTGTAGTTGTTAACTAATGCTCTTTTAAATTCTATTTATATGTCCTTTAAACATTCATAATAAATGACTTTTGGCTGTGGATCCTAGCTTTGCCCTGCTGGTTTGCCCAAGGAAATGTTGGCATCTACGTCTCTGCATGGGAAGCACAGAGGAGAAATAGCCTGCAGCTGGTGTCAGACCGTGCGCAGCCACTCATCTGCAATGGGCAACCTGAGCACCACGTTTTACCGAGATGTATTATTTATGGCCCTTGGCAGCTGCAAGCCACATTACACAAGTACTGCAGCTGTGGTTCAGGGTTGGCGAAATCGCTTTAATTACATTTAGGTCATATTTGATAAGAAAAAAGAAATAAATCGTATGTACCACCCAACAAGAAGAGTACTTTTAACATCTTTCAAAAAGTAATTCATAATTATTCCTTTAGTACCAAGGCAGTTCATGCTATTGGAGCTTGAGAGCACAAATCACATTTAATTGGGGAACAGATATACCTGGTTCTGGCCAGGCCTGAGTCTGGTAAGAGTTTCTTCCATTGTTGGCACTGGCTGTCTGCCCTGTGCTGACGTGGGAAAGAGCAGCTTGCTACCTGAGCGTGAAGGGTCAGGGAGCTGTGCACGGGACGGGCCTTTGCCATTCCCAAACCCTTCACAGGGCTCAATCCTATGTCTTGCAACAGGACCTAGAATCCCTCTGCCTCCGTTAAAATAGGTAGGTTTGTAAAGGTAGGTCCTGCTCTTATACTATTTAAGACTCACTACTTGTATACTTCTCAGACACAAAATCAGGTTGTTCTGCCAGAATCCTTATAATTCCTTTCAACTAAATAGATTGAGAACTCCTTAGGTGACATGACCTCGCCAAAGTGTTTCACTTACATTTTCTCCTGAACACCGTAATAATCCAAACGTGCTTATCAGAAGCAGTGACCAGCACCAAATCCCTGATCCTGCTTTGGATAGTTGGCTTGATGTTTTCATCATAATGGATACCTGAGTGATATATTTTTTATTAGGTATATGATTTTGTGTTTGTTGATCGAATGAAAAAGAACCCAAAAGGAGAATGGAAGGGAAAAGTGAGAGGAATGAAAAGAAGAGACAAATACTGTTACGGAGTCATTCAAGTTTGCAGGCAATTACAAGTTTTGCAAACACGTTTTTGATGCAAATGACTTAGATGAAAGAGCACAAGGATTTTGTGCATTTCTCCTGCCCCAAACCTCAGCACTCCCTGCATGCACCTATTGCAGAATATAGCAAAATGTCCTATAATTCTAATTTTTTGTCTCTTCCCTCTGTGATGTCAGGGGTCATCCCAACCAATTCTATATTTCTAAAGGCCAGCTGAATGACTGCTGCTTAGCAGATACCTTGACAATGGCTCGTGAATGAATGCCGACTGACCAAATGAATGAATGACTCTCCTCAAAAGCACCAGCTAATATTTTCTTTGTGCTCAAAGAGCTCAAGTAGATCGTTCGAAAAACACATTCTGAACAAGAGCAATTTTCTGAGGAAGCTCCCAAAAAGGACCAACACATAGGCAGATACATTGATTGGCCTCTCGCCACTATAGAATGCAACTTGTCAGATTTGTTTTAGTATTTAAAATAATTGCTGGGCCAGGGGCATAGCTCAGTGGCATAAGCACTCGCCCAGCAAGGCTGAGGTCATAAGTTCAATTGCCGGTACCAAAAAAAAAATAAATAAAATAATTGCTGAAAAATGCTCTTTGCCAAAGGTAGCAGGTTCTCTAGTATATACCCCTTTCCAGCTCAACCCTCACCTCACCCGACCCCAGAGCAGTACGCCCTTTTCTTTCAAACAGAAGTAAAGTGATTATCTGAGGCTCTGACAAATATTCTGAAAGGCCAGACGGGATGATTTGGCATCTTCGGCTATTGAGTTGATAATTAAAAATGTGACTGCAAAACTTTTTAACAATTTTATTGAGATATAATTCACATATAGTATAATTCAGTCATTTAAAGAGTATACGGCAAAAGATTTTTGTATATTCACAAACTGTTTTCTACACATTTAATGCTTTCCTTTGGCTTCAGTGGTAGCTTGGCTGGTCTTTATATCTGCTCAGACCACAGTGGTTGGTTTAGAAAGGATAACAAGACTTCTACCAGGAGTATCCAGGTCAAGGGTCCTCTCTGCTTTGATAACTTGTATTAGAAGGCATCCTTTATGTTTATTGGCTCAATCATTATTCCCAGAGCACGTGCCTCAGTGTCAGGTTTCCTGAGTGGAGAGTAAATTTAGGGCTTAAAACCTCTATCCACAAAGACCTGGCTCCTGAACTCTGGTCCATGGTCCAGGATAGCTGTGGAATGTGTGGGAATGTGCAACCCAAATTTCACTTTGAAGGAAGACAGGCTGCCCAGGTGCAGGGAATATGGTCAGCAGTTAGGGTTCAGCCTTAGCTCCTTAACGATGGGTTCAGCTGTAGGGAGTGAGCTGCCCCAAAGCCCTGCCCTCTTGGAGAGGTCCATATTCAGCTTGGTCACTTTGGCCTGATATGGGCATTGTAATAAGCAGGACTTCAGGTCTTCTAAAGGGATGAGCTGAGGTTCAGCAGGGTTGCTTTATAGTTTGGCTTCTTTCTCTCCTCACTCCTATACCTTACCCTCTCATGGAGGTTTTGTTGGTGGTATCTTTTATATTCTTCATGGTGTGTGTGTGTGTGTGTGTGTGTGTGTGTAGTGTGAGTGTGTTATGTGCTTGCATCACCGGGAATTGAACCCAAGGCCCTCACACTGAGCTCTATCCTCAGCCTTTTCGTTTTTGTCTTCAATTTTGCTAAGTTGCCCACACTGGGCTCAAATGTTATGATCCTCCTATGTCCACCTCCCGGAATGGTGAGTATAGTTTTATCAATGTTAAGTTTTTAATAAACACATGGCACTTCAGAGTTCTTAGTATTTCAGGAGTCATATGTGTTTTAGGCAGTGGTTTGAGGAAGCTGGCAATCAGATGGCTCTGGAGGTGAGTTATTCACACCCACCTGGAAATAAGTGCCCCAACAGTCCCTGGCACAAAGTGACAATCCAGTTGGTTCATGTGTTCATGCTAAGGTCCACAGTGGGAAATACTGTTCTATAAGTGAGCTTATTAATAGCAACAAGGATAATAGAACCCTGAAACCACCCTGACAAGGTAACATTTAATCTCAAAAACCAAGGGATTTATATATTACAGTGAGTACACAAGTCAGGAGGGCCTGAAGTGCACAGTTATAGCAGGGTTAAAAGAATACAATGTCCGAAGTGTCATACTGATGTGTAACCTATAAGGATACTTCTAAATGTATAACAGAAAAGTAAATCAAGCATGCATGGCTAGAGGGCTGAGGACTATTACCCCAATAACATTTCAAGATTCATTGCACATTTTTCAGATCTGAGCCATGTCGCAAACCTGTAGCACAGTGACCAAAGTGGTGGTTGGGTTCTTCTAAGGAAAGATCCTCTCCTGCACATCACATTTACACAGTCATGCATCCTCCTTCACTGACCAAAGGGATCTATGGTCATTGATGCATATAACTACCTTGTGGAAAGTGGGATACCCATACAGTTGCACACATAGTCAGAGGTGGCATTGATAATTAGAAAGCTTAAGTGTGAAGATGCTCCTGGAAGATTAGAAACACATACCAGTTCCATTACTCTGGACAACAAATGCTAAACTGGCACTGAAATGTAAGACATTTATTGGGAGAAACTCCTATGAAAGACAAAGGAAGGAAAAGTGGTATAAGGAAGGAGAATCTTCAGTTTTTTCCTCCAGCATTACACTAACTCTATGAAACTCTTTCACATGTACAGGGTTATGTGGACATCATGCAGAATACCATTTGATCTGTTATGTGGCTTAGGCCAGATGGTCAGCAAGTGGTCAGCATACTAAAAATCTTCATAAATCATATGCACTCTGTGCAGAAGAAAATAAATCTTATGAACTACTGCAAACATAACTTTTAGGGGTTCAAGTGTGCTAGCACCTCTTCTCCAAATGAAGGACAAGTGATCATCTCTTGTACATCCTACCATGGAGAAATTGGCACCTTTCTGGGGACCTTTTTTCTTCTCTGGAACTGATGTATCCCACCCCAGTATCTATGTCATATAAACAACTGTCAACCTCCAGTAGAGTGCAAAGAAATAAAAAGTTCTGTAGCAGCTCTGGGTTACAATACAGGCAGCCCTCATACTTAGACTATATGATCTGGCTCTCCTTGTGGTGTGTGTGTGGGTCAGTGGTGGTGTTATAGACAGCTAAGTTTGTTAGTTAGAAACTTGTTTGGCAGTCAGGCAGGACAAGGCCCTTGGAGAGATTCAGCAGGGATATATTACAACTGTGGGAGGAGGCCCATTCCTTGAAGGCCAGACCTCAAGATAAAAGATGGAATGACTACACCTACATACTTCCCCTAAGGATGAGCAGCAGTAATTCATATTCTGTATAGGAATCAACCACCTTGGGTGGGTGACCAAAACCTCCCTTTCAGAAAAAGTCCCTATTCTTTCATGTACAGTTGCTACATGACTTGCTTGCCCTTTTGATCCTCATTTAATTAGTATTACCTAAGCAGTCATACTTATAACCTTATTGGCTCACCATAGTTTTATCCCAGCTCATATTCACCTTATGTTTTCCCATTGGATCAATGTTACCTAAGTGACTACCTTTGTAATCTTATTAGTGGATTGTAGTTTTTCCCACCTTAGACATGCCTTACCTCATGATTTTGCTCTATAAAACTCCCTTGAGAAGCAGGGTCCCTGGCAACTCACTTGGGACACCTTCTCTCTCTCTTAGACAGTAGCTTTATTTCCTCAAATAAATGTAGCTTCCTTTCACTCAATACATATTTTCTTCTCTTAACTTCTGTTGTCCCTAGAATTCCTCATTTGATTTTAGAGAACACAAGCTCAGCTAGCAGGTCGGGAGTCATAATATTTCCCTATATTACTTGGATTACTTGGCAGTCATGTGTCATCCCTATATCAGTGGGAAAAGATACAATATGCCATGTCCCAGTGGAGAAATCATGAAGTAGGTAACCTGCAGCTTTAGAGTGAAGTTTTGTTATCTGCAAAATTACACAATTATATACCTTTTGAGATTATACAACTAAAATTATACAATTATATGCCTTTTGAAAAATGACCCCTGTCAGGCTATGCAGCTGTAGTAAATAGGGAATACCTGACCAGCACTCACCAAGTAAATATGTGGCTGGAACTGTTCATCATGTGTTAAGTTCTGTAAGATGCAAAACATCACAATGTGAAAGTGACTAAGTATAAGCAGGAATATAATTAGCCATTGTTGTTCATACACCTCATTCCTAAAGCTATAAGGGAAATCTTTAGTTAGTTAAACTAAAGAAGGAATAAAATGCACCTAATGAACAGATGGGATGTGGTGCATTTGGTTAACTCCTTGGGATAAAATGAGTAAGATTATAATGTATTCACACATATGAACAGTGGTTAAAGTTCTAGCCAACTCTACAGGTTTATGAAAGAAAGAAGTTTGGAAATAAAGACACTGAGCTAGTCATCCATGATGTTTCTGCCATGTAGATATGGGAGAGGGCATGAAGGGTGAAGACATGTTATCCAATGTCAGGACCCAACAAAGACTATCTTCCCGAGAGACACAGCCACCAACCACATTTGCACCATAGTTCAACCACTTACTGTCAGCCAGTCTCTATCATGAGCCTCCCAGTACTGATTTTGAGAAACAGATGAATCGTATTGTCATAGAGAGAGAACATAAGATAATGCATGTGCCGATTCATGGACTGTCACATATCAAGGCCAGTGTAGCTCCTACATCTCTAACTTGTGAACAGTAGATGTCAGTGGAGCCGCCAAAATGGCACCATTCTTCAAAGACTCCAACTAGTCACATGAGTCATTTCTATCATGGAAGTGACATTATTTTATAACATGACTTGGGGTAGTTAACTGATTATGTCAACTTGAGTAAGAAATGCCTAACGAAATTATATCAGCACAGTTTTGAGTGTGACTGAGAGTATTTACTGAAGATAGAAGACTCGCACTTGGGTAGCTTGGTACCTGAAAGATATAAAGGGGAAACAAAGAAGAAGTCATGTTTCTGTTTGTTTGGAGGAGCTTGAGTCTTAGCCTTCACCTTAGACATCACCTCCTGGTTTTCAGTGCAGACTCTTTAACCTTATAACACAGACCTTTCAGCTTCCAGCCCAGCCCCTTCAACATTCAGGTGCAGACCCTTCATCCTGCTGATAGAGACTCACATGAGATACCACATTGAAGTCCAGGCCTTTGACTGGATCCTTCAGATCTCTAGTGTTCAGACAGATCTTTGCTCTTCTACAGCCGACTCTGTGGATGACCATTGTAAGCCAATCTTGTAAATTCTTATATATTTCTACATCTTCCATTAAACTTACTTCTCTAGTAAGCATTGACCAATACATGACTAGATGCAAGACATATACCAATTGTGATCATAATTTTCCTGCCCAAAGGGTTCAGGCAGATATTTAATGGTGTTAAGAAATACTTGAGATTTAACATCACATTTCTTCAGACTAGGAGACCAGCTACAACAGAGGAAGTAGCATTATAGCCCCATGACTGTGACCCGTCACTGGTTATATCACAAATCACATTATTCAGATGTAGAATTCACACTGAATCAAAGACTTTTCTGCAGCACTGTGTCCCTGACAGAAAGAATTCAGAGGCCTCTTAAGCAAGAAATAAATAATCAGGAATGGCCCATTTTACTACCACTATGAAAGATTTAGGGAAACTTTGTACTTTCTGTCCCTGAAACTCTGTGCTCAGCATGGTTAAAAGTTCTGATCAACAGAAGAGGCCCAATTTCGACAAAGAACATCATAGCAGTCCTGTGGTCTATCAAGTGTTTGCTGTCTGGGGAGGTAGGGATAACAGAGGAGCAACCATTTTGGCAAATATGATTGAACTGGATTTTCAAGAACGGTTGATATGGGTCTATAAAGGAGTAAAGAGCACAGATCTTAGACTCTGTGAGTGTGAGAGCTTGGATACTATCACCAGATCAACAGAGGTGGCACCAGAACATGCAAGGAATCCCAAGTGAGTCATACAGTGGAAAACCAAGTATGTTGCAGTTTGGCCCTGAGATCTACTGCAGCACTGAAGCTGTAATTGGTTCTACTCACTTCTTTCCTTTAAATTTCTTTTAGAAACAAATTACCTCCAGAATACTGGAGCAACTGTCTCTCAAATATATATGGAGAAGTGGATACAAGTGACAAAGCATGTGGGCTATGATAGGTATGCTGCCCAGATATTTCCTCGGGAAAGGACTTTCTGCCTTCAGTTGTTGTTACACCCATGTTAGCTACCTATTGCAACTAAAAAATTACCACCAGAATTTAGCAGTTTAAAACAATTTTATCTCAAATGAAATGAATCAACCATGACTTACCTGGATGCCTTGGGCTCAGGGTCTCTCCTGAGATTGTAGTTAAGTTGCCAACCAGGGCTGAAGTCACATTTCTGTGTGTTTGTGTATGTATGGAGCCAGCCTCAGCTGGCCTGGGTGCTATTGTCCAGACTTTCATCCCTACAACTCTGTAATCTAGTCATCACCCCCTTCTCATGCCTGCATTACTGTACCTGTCCATCTGCACTTACCAATGCCCCTACAGACTTTCTGATGTCATAACATGCTTATTCTAGGGGAGTAGTCCAAAAGAGAGTGTGAGACGGAGCTTCATTTAAGCGCATGCTCTTTCCAGGGATGCCAACACCTACTGACAGGGTAAGCCTTGTGTAGAAAGTCCCAGTCATTTCCCCTGAGCTAGGCCACTCTTATAGGTAATATTTGTCAATATTTATCTAAGTTCCCTGGCAGATCAATGTAGATATCTTCAAGGCTACATCAGAGTTCAGTTTCCCTTAGCCAATCCTGCTTCTTTTTTCTCTGTCTCATGAGAACTGAACCTCTAATGAACATCTCATAGCCCCAAAATCTAACCCCACATCCTGCTGGAAAGCCTGAAAGTTTCTCTCCCCTTAAGGTAATTTTAGGGGGTATACATTTCATTCATTTCCCATCACTCCTGGTTGCTTTCTTTCCAGGAAACTGCAGCTCCTCTTTTCTATTTTTCTACTTCCTCTCCACTGATGAGATCTACTGATAAAAGACCAGGAAGGGGTAGGTTTCTCATAAGCCATAAATGGTGTTCTTATAATTTACCCAAGTTAGCAGGTACTTTCTGGTCTTCTATTTAAAATGGTTTTATTTGTGGAAATGGTAGAGGCATTAGAGAGAAGATCCAGAGATTCTTCCTGAATGAAGAAGTCCACTCAATTTTTACTAATGTAACCTAAATAGGGACTTAATTACCATATAGCAGCAGTTTTCTTAAAATTTTGCCAAGTCTACCTAGTGAATAAATGCAGAGGTCCATAGAAAGTGTTAGGAGACAGATCAGATGAAACAAAGTACTTGATTTTTTGTTTCTGTTAATATCTAGTGATTTAAAATTTTTAAATTGGAATGCACATACTATTTATTATATGTCACCTAAAGATACATATTCTTCATTCAAATAAGAATTCCTCAGCTCTCTTAAGAGTACACAGATAATCAAACATAGTACATACAAATTAGAAGTAGAATTATAATGAAAATGTAAATTAATTCAAGGGTCTATCATGAGATCATTTGGCCATATGGCCACTAATGAAGTTTCTAATTGCTAGAACATCAACATCCCAGTCAGAAGGCAAGGTTGAAAAATTCTGCCACATTTTGGTTTCCTTAAAAATTTGTTTTGAATTTTAGAAAATAGTTTCCGTCTCCAAAACATTTCTTTGCACCAAGGAGCACTAAAAATCTTGTAACTATAAAATTTTTAAAATGTTTTGAATAATAATTTCCCATGTTGTCAAATCAATTTAAAAAATCAAAATGCTGTATTCATAATTTAGCATACAAAATATGTGCCAAGAGGGATTCTATAATGAAGAAAATTAATTTATTCAGTCATCCAGGACATATTAATTAGCATCTATAATGTGCCAGGAGCCATTGTAGGCATTGGAAAGGTACACAGTTCAGTTGCCAGAGCATCAGAATCCCTGTCTTCATGGAGTCTACACTCTACTCAAGGAAACAGGAAGTAAAGCAATACATTTTTGAAAAAGGTATATTATGTTAAACAGTAAAAAGTTCTAAAACTAAAACAGTGATGTGAGCTGTGGGTGTGGGAAGGAAGTGAGAGCAGGAGAGAAGAGAGTTCGGAGTCTGTGTTAAGGAAAGGCCTCACTAAGATGGTGACTGAGTTGGGTGAGAAAGGGACTGGAATTGCCCAGTTTCCTGCCGGGAAAGAGCAGCCAACATCCGGTAACAGCAACCCGGAAGTTCTCACGTCAGCGCTAATGAAGGGCAAGGGCACAGCGTGGCTATGGAGGAGTGAAGCAAGCTAAAATACTGTGGATAGTGTGCAACAGTGAGGAAGGGAGGTATTTCGGCTTACTCAGAGAAGTCTTTGGAGTGTTTTGAACACAGGCAGGATCTGGTTTAGGTTTCAACACAATTGTAAAGAAATTTCAACAAATAATAAGATGTGTCAAAATTAGAAGCAAGAAGACCACTTTTAAGTATTGCAATAATCAAAGTGAGAGACAATGGGGACTTGTCTAAAATGACGGTGACAGGGTTAGGGAAAAGTGGCCAGACTATTTAGTACATAGGATTTCCCAAAGATTCAGATTGAGGAATAGGGCTTTCTGTTAGTCAAACCGTGACACTAAGATGTCTTTACCTCCATTTGATAAAGAGTTTTAAAAAATTGGGGCTGGGGATTTAGCTCAGGGCACAGTGCCTGCCTGGCAAGCGCAAGGTTGTGAGTTTGATTCCCAGTACCAAAACAACACCAAAAAAAGAAAATCATGGTGCTAAATCTGTCTGTAACTTTTGTTTCTGTTGGTTTATTTTGCTCTTTTTTAAGCGAGACATTTTTCTGAAGTTTAGCATTTTACCCTGGTATGGAGATGATATTTTATTGATGAATATTTTGATGATTCCCAGTATAATATTGAATAGTGAGAAGAAAACATTTAAACATTTGACCTGTTATCATGTTAAAAAGGGTCCTTGGAGGAAGATACTATTGAATAAAGTCTGTGCATTAGTCAATTCTACATAAATAAAATGAACTGTCAGCTACCTAGAGAAAGAAGCAGAAGGGCTGAGCAGAGCAGAAGCTGAAGGTTTCCAAGAACGTTTATAAACTCTTTGCCTAACACCACTACCTTCCATGGGTGGAAGTTTTGACTCCATGATTATTCAAATACTCAAAGCAGTTCTACTTCACACCACTATTCCCATCATGTTTAGAGAACCATCGTATTTCTTTTTTCACTGAAAAGAACCAATACATGTGACATTCAGTGATAGCTCTTTACAAAGTTAAGTAAGGGTCATAAGTGTTCAGCCATTTCCCCTGGCTTGCTTCTGCTTGTCTCTGAGTCCTGCAGGATTTATCACCCCCTTTCCTCTTAATCTACCCTATCCTTGAACTCTAGTTAACTTTGTGCATCAAGACTCAGGATTGAAGCAAATGCTTCTTCTACTTTTAAAGCTTCATCCTTTTTTTCAGATAGAAAGGAATTGATCGCTTTCTTCACCCCCCCTGCAGTGTCTTCCATTTCTCTCATTTCTCCCATTGGCCTTAGTACTCATGCTCCCCTTCTTTCTGCCCTAGCCACCCCCCACTATTAGAATGCAACCTTTCTCCCTGTGGCTTCCAGAACAATCCTTTGTGAATGTTTCCTAAATTTACTTCATATCCAATGGGCCTATGTTTGTAAATGGATGCCAATTCACAAACAGCATTGTGGTAGTTGTTAGGAACGTGGGTATCAATTGTATTAAATTATCTTGGTGATGTTTCTGGACCAGAGCCCTGGCAAAGAATGCCAAATTTTTAGCAGTCTAACATGGCAGCAAAAGAGAAGAAGACTAAAAAGAGAAGAACAAATTGAAATTGTCTTTGGACACTGACCAGGAAAATGGCAAGGTCTTCCGAGCAGACTAGAGAGCAAGATCTGGACAAGTCCTATACAGATGGACGCAAAACAGGAAGAAGAGCTTGTATGCAGACGTTAATATCAATAAAATTGAATGCAATTTAAAATCAGAGCAGAAAACTCAAAAAATTAAGGAGAATCGAAAGATTTAAGAAGATGGTACACATTTGCAAAAATAATGGTAATTAAGCATAGTCCATTGGCAGTTAGAGGTTGTCCATTCATTGCTCAAATAACAGCTGCAGATATAAGAAAGCAATAACATAAAAATGGCTTTCCCAAAAACAAGTATAATTCAACCCTGAATAAGTTGAACTCAAGGTAAAGAAAAAAAATACCAGTATGATATATTTTGGAATAAGTGTAAAGTTTTTGGAAGGTTGTTAGTACAGAATCATCTAATGTGAAACTTTAAAATGGAAAGTGAAGGAAAGAGCTAACATATAGGATTAGTTTTTCAAATTAGAGTCACATGACCCAGAAAAATATGAGGTGTTCAAGAGGTACAGATGAAGCAGAAATAGGTATAGGACACTGAGACTGTTGGCATACACCTGTATCTGAGGGTAACAGAGATACAGTCTGAAATGGAGGTTCCACCATAGGGTATGTTTAAATTATGAAATATCTCTATTTCATCTCAGTGGGGCTTTGTAACCTGTGTGACATTCTGAAAAGAGCCATGCCTCATGGATCCCAAATTCCATTTATTAGGCAATGCTTAGCCAGAGATATGTTGTAAGGAGTTTCAGAGTCCAGTTCTCTTCTCTTCTAGCAAATAGCTTTGGTGTCTTCCCTCAGCTGTCCATTTGACAAGACTACACAAGGTCACCTGCCTTCTTTTCTTTTCCTAGGGAACATCCTTCTGGTAAGAGGAAAAAATGACCCCACTACTGATTTAACACTAATGACAGTATGTTAAATTATGCTTAAGACAATGCAATGCTTTTAGCAAGAAAATGTAAGGCAATTTGGGGAAAGTAGAGGAAAAGAACTAAGGATTGATAAAATCCCTAGGTCTTAGAAGACTAGGAAGTGAGAATAATATTGAAAAAGAGTATAATATAGGGATAACATACTCTCGAGGATGTTGATGATAGCCTGCAGGGAAAAACCTCACAAATTAATGTGTTTAAAAATGCATGGATTTGGGGTGTTCTTTTATGACTGATACCAATTCCCAAGCTTCACTCTATTCTTAGCTGTGAGCTAGAACACCTCCCTTAATCAACTCACATATGCTTAGAAAAGCTACCTTACTTATGTATGCTAAAATGCAACTCGACTTCCTACAGCTGATAAAAACAATGATACATGATTAAAAGAAAACACGGTATGTATTTAAATAAAAATTATTACGCTAAAAGACACATTGCTATTAATGCTCCTCAACATACTCTCCCTCACTTTACACACTTATCTCATTGTCTTTCCACTTTTTGAAGCAGGTCTGGATGTCTTCTTTCATGAGTGTCTTTAGTTGGGCTGTTAGGACTGCTTTGATGTTCTGACTCAATTCAAAGCATTTACCTTTCATAATTGTGGAGGACTGCCATGTCACCCCCCTCCCCAGACCCAAATGAGATTGTGTCTACTTATGAGCAGTACAGGCTGTATAGAGGTGATGTCCCTAAACTGGCTTTCAGTTTAATTAGTGCATCTGTCCAAGACTGTGTATGCGTCTTCACAGAAGCAGGCAGCTGATAATGGGCTACCATAGTTTATTGTACATGGCTGTGGTTGAGTTCAAATAGATGAGCTGTGATACCATAAGGCTAAGATAAGAGATAACGTCTCTACTGAGGCCTGCACGACTCCAGAGGAAAACTCCTTACCGGGATTAGCTACAAAGCAAGTTACTTGTTAACCGTAATCTAAATCTGGCTGTTCCTGTCCCTTTGGCAAGAATGCTTTATTCCTTCTGTTACAAGCCTTGCCAGCCTATCACCATTTTCCTCAGTGAATAAATAGCAAGGTTCTGGGTGCCTCACGATAGTATTTTGTTCCGCAAGAGCAACTGGTCATCCCACATCCCTGATCCGCACACTTCTATCTTTGTCTGTTGCTCTTCCTTTCCTTTTTCTGCCATGAGCCATAACTCTGGGCAGGAGATTGGAACCCACTGCAGGGTTCTCTGATATGGAGTCATTTTGATCTTGGAGAAGGGTCAGAGGTCACTCAGTTCCAGATCCAGTGAATAATGCGAATAAGGATGCAAGGTCATGATTCCTCTTTTTGATGGAAATTGCTGTAGTTTGATTCTACTCAGCCACAGCAGAACTCCTTCAACAATGACAAGAACAATGGGATTTCATGCCAGTGCTCAACTCGGTGCTTTAATGAATTGAAACAATGATTCGAGTCGTATGCTTTTTCCATTAGATTCAATTTGACTTATCTTTTTAATCAAGATAATTATAGATGCACTAATTATGGTTTTTCCAGGGTGTCTTTTTACAAACTGAGAAAATACATAAAAATGAAAAAAATTATGTTCTACCTACAGCAAACACTATTAATATTTTGGAATACACTTTTCAAATGATTCATATATGAGATTTTCTTTGAGTTTTTCTCCACTGCAGAATGAATTAAATTTCCACTTTAGTAGAATTTTTGACTGGTATTATAAGCTATTGTATTGTATTGGATGTTAGATATTTCAAACTTTTTTCTATTATTATACAGAACACCTTTTATACCCTTCTATTATATACTTTTCCTACTTTTCCACTTACTTTTAGGATGAATTCTAAGAAGTAGAACTGGAGGTTCAATATATTTGAACTTTATATCAAATTGTTCTAGACCAATAGTACACCAATTTCTACTTCATTCCTAGCAATGTATGAAAATTATTTTAATCCTTACTTTTCTGAGAGTTGAAAAACAGTAGTTTTCTAAGGTTGCTATAACAAAATATCTGTCGATATCCTCAAACAACAAAGAATGATTCCATCACAGCTGGGGAGTCTAGAATTCCAGGATCAAGGAATCAGCAGCTTCCTTTCTGTAAGGGAGAATCTAGCCCTGCTTCTTTCTAGCTTTTGCCAGTGGTGAGCAACCCTTAGCATTGCTTGACACAAGAGTGTACCCCTCCAATTACTGGACTATTGTTATATGGCTGTTTTTTTCATGTATCTGCATCCACATCCGATATGTTAAGCGTGTTTTCTGTCACTAAACTACACCATGAACCCCTCAAACTTCCTCCCCTGAAAAGAATTCCTTTCATATTAGATTAGGATACAACTTTATACTTCAACTTCATAAAATACGAAAAAGTCTTAGCACCCCGTGTGATCACCTTCACAGGTTCTAAGGGTTAGGACTGCAGTGTATCGCTAGGGATAACAGTATTCCACCTGTTCTGCTGTTCTGATCCATCTCTCTTTGATTACAAGTTAGTTGAGAATTTTCCATGTTTTATTCAAATTTTATTTTTGTTTTTGATCTTTGTTTTTCTAGTAAAGAAATAGAATTTTTAAAGAATTTACTGGTTAAGTCTTTTGCTGTATTAGACATAGTAGTTCTTTTACAGCATATAGGTTTTGTTTTCTGATTTGTCATCTGTCCATTAAATTTCCTTGGTTTTTCCCACTACACAAAAATTCAAAATGCTTATTCAGGCAAATCAAACAACAATCCCTTTGCAGGTTGTGATGTTAGTGCATTGTTTTAAAAAAAGAATTATGCCAATAAAATATTATATTTACAACCATGTATATTTTTCATATGCATTAATGTTTCCACTTTATTGACTATTTCATTTGTTAATCTAATAAGATTTATTTTAAGGAAATAGATTATATTATTAGATTATATGATATTTTTTGTCTTTAACCTATGTAGCATAACATCCTCCAGGTAAATGCATGTTATCTCAAATGGCAGTGTCTCCTTTTGAAGGCTGAATAGTATTCCACTGTACACATACAACACATCTTAATTCATCCATGCATTAATGGAAACTTACATTTTTCCCCTATATCTTGGCTATTGTGAATAATGCTGCATGAACACGAAGTGCAGACGTACTGATGAGGTGCTCTTATCGCGCCCTTTGGGTATCTACCCAGCAGAAGCATTGCTAGGTCCCTTTTACTTAATTTTTACATTGCTCGCTCTAAAGTCTACCATCAGCCCCGCTCTCAATTTCATTGCCCTGAGTGTCTGTGCCCCTCAGCTCCAATGTGTACTAATGTCACTCTCGCACTCCTGCCCCCTCCCCTCACTGTCATCCCCAGCCTCCTCAGTGCCTCTTTCCCGGGCCAGCTCCTCTGCTTCCCCAACTCTGAGTCCTCCATCCTGGTTTATCATACTGAGATTATTGTCTCATAAGGAAGGATGGTTAAAAGATTTCTCCATTCTGCGAGTATGATGGAAACTTGTTCTTAATCTTAACTTCATGTTTGAAAACATGTTTAATTTTTGCTAGCTAGAATTAGAAGTAATTCCTGACCTTGTTATATGCTGTATAAATACTGTAGAAACCTCTTGGAAACATCTTAATTTGGTGCAGATATCTTTTTTTATTTTAGAAATGAAAAAATGAAAGCATATTAACAAACACAGACAAAAACAAAATAAAAACAATAACGACAATACAGAATTTCAGACAAAGGGATAGGAAATTAATAACGGTGCTGTATTACATATTGCTATTTTCAAGTTGGCTACTCATATGAACAAATGTAGACATGTAAGATTGATCAAACAATTAAACATTAACTTTCCCTTTCAATAAATCAATAGAAATTAGTAGTAAAATTATCTTGGTTATCTTGTGTATGCATATATACATATTTTTCCCCTTCTTTGGTGCAAATGTCTTCATGAATTAAAGTTTTGTCATCTTTAGCATCCTAAAATATAGGTTTTTTATATTAAGACCTGAATCAATTTTCCCAACTTTCAGTCTTCATGTGAGAGCTTGACCTTCTTTTTGTACTTTTATGTCTAAGACAGACAGGGGCCCATCTATCGGAAGAAGTATCCTTTAGCTTTAGGAAAGTACTTTCCTCCATCCTGGCAGAATCATCAGTCAAAGAAAAAGTAGATCAGAGAAAAACCCTCACCCACCACTGGCTAGCTTTCCATTTTTATTATCCATGAACTTGATCTTACACATTGCACATGTGAGTGTGTTCTGGTGTGAACCCTTTGCTGGATCAAGTGCTATAATCGGAGGGCTCCTGTCCGCTCCATGACTGTTCACGCTTTTTTTTTTCCTTCTTCTCCTCATGAGGCTGCAGAGCTTGGCTACATTTCCATCCCTTACATTTTTCAATAATGCATTGCTTTATCTGCCTAGCTGGAGTTAGGTGAGACCCACCTACACTCTACGTAACAATAACTAGGCTTTAGGACACCATATTAGAATTGTTTTGCTGGATTCAGTAACTTGCCCTTTGTCTCTCCTCTTACCCTTGATAGTTGTGATGACTTCTTGGAGAAAAGTTATGGAAATTTGCTCCTTGTGGAATTCCCACATATATGTTTTTGATAAGAAATTTTGGGAGGGAAAGACAGTAATATTTTTTAAAAACTAACAGATTTCAGAGAGGACTACTTTTGCAAAAGGTAAATGACCAAAAGAGGGAAGGAGGGGGACAAAATGAGAAGAGGACATAAAAAGAATGACGACGCGCTCTGTGCATGCACCAGCTCCCCGCGGTGCATGTCATCATGACATACAACTAACATGGGCTAATAGAAAGCAAACTTTAGAAGATTAAAACCCCTAACATATGAGTGAGAGTTTTTTCCCCTTTTGTCACCAGAATTAATGGCTGAATCCATACTGAAGGACAAAAAGTTCGGGTAGCGCTCAACACTGAAAAGGATAAAATCATGGAGGGAGGAAGGAAAGCAACTGAGAGTTTATCAGAGTCAATCAAGCCAGCCCCGCTGTCTTCAGCTGTTACCCCGGGTCTCCCTCACCCCAGTGAGAACACGGGAAGATGAGTACGAAGCGAGGGGGGGGTCCTGAGAGACGGGCTCCGTTCAGGAGGAAAGGCTGCAGGGTGAGAGTACAGAGATCCCAGAGCATCACTCACAGACTTCAGAGATGTCAATGACCAAGCATTCCTTTTTAAAAAGTTCGCTCTGGGTTCCTCTGCAAGATGACCACCTGCTGGAAGAAACTTAGTAGCAAGCAGCTACGAGGTATTGTGCTGGATACAGACGGGGTATCGTGCTGGGTACAGATGAAAAAGAGGAAATGGAAAGATCGTCGCAGTAACTAGGATTACATAAGGCACTGGAAGAATCCCACTGTGCTTTCGATGAAATTAAAAGCATTTGTCTGTCATGAAGAGAAAATAAATAGCCAGTCAGAGCTCGCTAGAGATGCAATGATGGCCAGGAGAAGACCACAATACCAATTAAGCGATACCTAACCTTTCCTATCTTTTTAATTCCTTCCCCCAAGCTCCAACCCCAAAAGAGATATTGATCCAGAAAGGGACAGGGAATAGGAGTGTAGAGAGTGTGCTGCCTTCTACTTTAATTAAGTCCAATTATTTCTAAGAAATGAAGAGGCAGTGATTAAATTGGATATAAAAATAGAGGTTTTAAACTGGGCTTAACTAAAAAATAACTTTGCAATAATTGAAAATTATCAAAGAAAGAGTTATGGGATCTATGTGCAATAGCCTGAGGGGGAAATTCTGAATGGCCCAGTTGGGCTGAAAGTAAGGGAAAGATAAGCCACATTTGTCATGTCCATATCCTATTGTATTTATATTACTAACAGAAATAAATACATGACAAAATAATGGGAAAACAATGGGAAATTAATATAATTAAGTCATAAGAAAGAAATATAGATAAATTTGGGGTTTATTTAGAGTAATGAAAGTAGGGGAATGAGGATGTCAAAGAGATGCTGAAGAATTTTAACAATGCAAAACTGTCAATAATGAAAGATTTTATGTCACAGGATTTTTAGACATCAGCTCCCTCAGCATAAAAGAAAGGAAGGAAGAAAGAAAAAAGCTCAAACATTTTCACATTTTTTTCCTTCAAAACATGTAGCACCCTTATGTGTCAAATGCTGATAACTCGTGAGGCAAAACAGAGCTGCCCCTGTCCTCCTGGAACCCATGTTCCTTTTTTCTAGACTAGCAGTGACCCCAAAGTTTCCAGTTAGTAAGGGTGCAGAAATCCCGACGATCCGTGGTCTTTCATATAAGGGAAAAAGCACTGACTGAGCAGGCTGAGACAGATGCGTTTAGAATCAGTCTCTGATTTATTCAGTGTGTACTTGGCACTCTGTGGGCAAGAGCACAGCAAGGCCCAGAATCGTCAAGTGACTCGCCTAAGCTCACCAGTCACACAAATGCTAACATAAGGACAAGACACCAGTGTGTCAGGTGCCAAGCCCTGTGTTTTCTCTCTGTCACTGTGTTGGCTCTCCATGATGTGGCCACACAGAGGCAAACTCAGTGTGGGAAGTTCAGAGCCATACGAAGCCATCTTAACTGTGTGCAAACTGGGGGTGGTGGCTCACACCTGTACTCCCAACACTTGGAAGGCTGAGGCAAGGGGATCTACACAAGTTGAAGACCAGTTTGGGCTACAAAGTGAGTTCAAGACCAGCTTGAAATACATAGCAACATCTGTCTCATAAAACCTTGGGGGGCTTAGTAAGCAAATCACAAATAATGCAGAGTTACTTGGGATTTATCCTGGAGAAACAATTTCTGAATAAAGATCCATAATAACATCAGCATATACATTAGGTATCCCAACTATAATTCTTTCAGAGAATTCAGATAGAAGCAATTTAGGGTTATTCAGTTTATTGTAGAATTCCTTAACATGACCATTTTGACTTTAGGATTTTTAAAAATTTACAGAAATTAATTTCCTTTGTTGCATTACCACACTACCTAGGAAGTTTACAGCTGTCCAACAAACATGATAAGAAAAAAAAAAAAAAGAGGAAAGGAAGCAGTAGTAATCTTCCCAGGGAAAATTTTACTGGCATAAAATATGCAGCTGTTTCTAGGCTATTGCCAGAGAAGGAGTATCATGATGGCAGAGTGGCTGGAAAGTTTACATTCTGACTTTTGGGTTGTACTGATGTACCCAATTACTAAATGATGCCAAAGAAATATTGTTGCACAAGTAATTGCTATTCTTATCTATACACATTTTGTTTATAATTTTAAATAACATGTGCTCATTTTAAAACATTTATTCACCAAGCACTTATAAAAAGCTGCTCTGTCCTATTTTCTATGTGAAATAAGGAATACACTGTGAGATTATAGCTAAGTAAAGCAGGTGAGACACACACACACACACACACACACACACACACACACACGTTTCTTTCAGTCAAAGGAATCATGAAAAAGGCAGCATATTAATGGGGCTTAAAACCAGATTTCATGGGGCTGGGGATATAGTTCAGTGGAATAAGCGCTTGCCTAGCACAGGGTCCTGAGTTCGATCCCCAGTACCACAAAAAAAAAAAAAAAAACAAAAACGGATTTCAAAAATTATAAAATACCTTTAGTATTTTAACTGAGTCTTTAAGTTTATTTATTTGTTGCTTTCTTCAGAAATGATTTACTTAAAAAACTCTTGGTTTACTTATTTTTGCTAGGAGGGCTATCCTTATGATTAGTAGGAGTATAAGGCACAAAGACAGGTAAGGAAAGACTCACTAATTGTTTATAATAAAGAAATAGGACTAGAAAAGAGAGGTCATGAGATTTTTGTTAAATAAATATTTTTGGTAGCAGTGAACACAGAAAGAAAAGTAAGACTGGGTTCTATGTTATGTTACCTTGGTAATATTATAAATAGTTTTAAAAGAGTACTTTGTTATCTCATTTTAAAATACTACTTATTCTATAGTAAGTAATAGACATACACATTTATGAAAATAAGTGTTTCTAAATATTAATGGTATGGGTTCAGCCCTATTTATCCAGAAAGGTGAGTACATTGAAAATGGAAAAATGCACGTACTGACCATGACAGATACATAGGGAAGCTGAATTCAAACATTTTTTTTTACCTGTTGCTCGCCCTGTATCAACAGGGGGTGATATCAGTTTGATTTTCACCCAAGATAATTTCCTTAGTAAATGGGGAAAAAAACTAAAACTTTTGAATCTTTTAAAAATCTTTTTAATAAATAAGGTTTTCAACATCTCTCTTTCCAAGTATACAGGATGACATAGCTTTCCTGGCTAATCTTAATAAATTTGTATCTCCACCAGATTGTTCATCATATACTTTCCATGTTTGTAATCAAACTCATTGAAGTTACGGTTATGAAAGAACTGGAGCTCCATTACGAGCCGCCTCCAGGCAGCGCTGTAATTCTCCTTTCACGTACGCCAGTGGCAATGCTAAACGTGAGGACCACCTCCAGATGGGAAGAGGCACGGCATTTCCCAAGGAAGCCTCCATTATTTATACTGCCGGCCCGCTCCTCTTCTATCAGCAAGCTCAAGTACAATGAGATCCTGAAACAAATGAGCTTATTAAGATCATGGTTAGACATATCGTTTTTCAAATCACAGTCTACAAGACAGATATGCTGGCAAAGCTGTAATAAATGTCAAGGCTCAAGGTACCCACCATTCTTTTCAGCAGCCCGATGGCTGGGCTAGAAAAGCTTTTCATAAATTTCAGTGCACACCTGTCAGGTGGCAGGTGTGATAGTCTGCTATCGCAGAGAAGCCCGCTCTGTGATTTCTAGGCTGGCAGCACCGTCAACGTTTTCAGTGCAATCGTGCTTTTCTCTGTCTGTGACTAGTGAAATCTATGTGATCACACCGAGAATCTGTGCATCTTGGCAGATCTGCCAGGGGTAGTCATCACATAGAGATTATTTCAGACTGGATGCCTTGAGGTGTTATTTCCCATTTGTTAACACAATGGGGTTTCATGACTGTGACAACTGAAACACATTCATTTGTGTATGGGTTTTGTCCTTGTTGGGGATACAAAAACGTCTCATCTTCCCGACACCCCTTCAACCTTTCACCGTCAATCCTCCACTTGAAACAAATGCAGTGTTAATTATACATTTTTCATGGCAAAGGGGGAAGGGAGAACAACTTATTTTGTTTTAACAAGCTAATTTCATAAGTCAGAAATAGACTTCATGATTCCAATTATACAAAATAAAATTGTATTTCATCTATATACATAAGTCTATACTTCGAACATCTGTGAAAGGAAACTCATTAAACTGTTTATAAGATACCACTAAAAAGGAAGGAAAATTTAGAGATAAGCGAGTCAAGGGTCTTTCATTTTCATCTCTGTATAGTACGGTAATATTTGGATTTCTCTGAAGAGAATATATTCATGCATTCCTTTATAATAAAAAGGAAAATTCAGGGCTATACTTCCATGATAGTGGCATATATTTAGGGAGTGCCTGCATACACATTGTATCACTAGGAACTCACAGAAACTGCATGAGATAATTAGATCAGATATTAGCATGCCATTTACATAGGTGAAATCCGAAACTTAATAAGATTCAGTGATGTGCTTTGGTTACCAGTTAAATTCTTAAATTGAGACTGAAGCCCAGGTCTTCTGATATCTAGTGGAAGCTTTGACTGTCCCCAGCTCTTCTCCCAGTCACTTCATTTTTTTCTGCTCTGAAACCAGCATACTATTTCTTCCATTTTAAAATATTTCTGACATGTACATACTATGTATGTATCTCCAGTTACCAACACAGTTTTATCTTAATAAAATAGACCAATTATTTTGTAGAATGGTTCAGATATAAACAAAAATTTAGATTCTGGAATATAAACAGAAATTTCAATAAGCTTCCCATTGAAGAAAAAATAACTGTAATTACTTTGAGCACAATAACATTTTCACACAAAATTGTGGTAAATGCCAGTCCTCTGGTTTGTGAACTAATGGATATCTGCCATTTAAATAACACTTGAAAAAAATAGCTGCTGTGTGGAAATATTATTTTCTCTTAATGTCATGGTTTAGCTGATGGAATTAATAGCAATTCAATTGTTAAACACAGGCAAATTTTTAAAAAATCTTCTACCTACAAACCAATAATTACTCAAAAAAATAGGTTAATATGAATTTTAGGAAACTACATGGTTCCCCCCGTTTCTTTATCCTCATGGCTCTGCCCTTTCATGATAGTACAATGACTTATAATTATTTTCCTTTTGAACTTCCTTTGTAGAAATGTTTTATAGAAGAAAACAAATATTGAGGAAAAGCTCTTACCTCCCATTTATAGTGACAGTTTTAGCAGTAAAACAATTATCATATTCAAATCTCCATGCAGAAAGACTACACACATACTAAAAACCACCATACTGAAACCCCTTGAAACCACACCTGAAATCATAGACCTGTATTGTACAGTTCTGTGCTTTTGGCACCATATGGAAAGAGGTGGAGTTTGGGAAGAAATAGTTAAAGGGATAAAAAAAATCCCCAAACAAAATTATCTGATGACACCAAATAATCATATATGCTAGACCTCTGGGTCTCACCTGCCTTACAAAAGCAACCAGCTGTTCTTCATCTCATCACTGATTGTGTCTGCCCTTTTGAGCTCACCCCACAAGGCAAAACATAGGCGAGTCCTTGATTTCCTTTGAGGCTGCTTAACTCTGCCACTGAACTGGAAACTTGGACTGCCGCTCAGAGTATGCTCAGTTCAAGTCTGACTCTGATAGATATTTACTAAATGCACTTTGAGTGGAGGAAAACATATTATTATGCTTTGGGACTTTGGAAGTACATCTGTCAAATTTCACGAGTTACAACTCTGAAATCCAAGTTGAGAACTACAGAGTCACCCACATGAGCCCATTCCCATGGCTAGGGGTGGCCAGATATTTTCTATGAGTGCCTGTCGAGCGGAGCAGCCATCCCCTAAAGACAGCTATGATTTCTGCCTTCTGTATCTTCTCAGGCCCCTGGATCTGCACTGCTGTTGCCCACTTGGGGCTGCTTGATTCACTGAATGGAAGAAGTACAGAGCGCTCCCTTCTGCGTCTGGAGCTAAGAGGCAACAGATAGCAAAGTCATCAGTTTTATCAACCAGTTACGATTATGATATTTATCTTTATTTGCACCATGTTTTTCTTGCTCCAATAACTGAAAAGATTGCTTTAATATATGCCCAATATAAATTTGTAAGAATTTATATTAAGAATAATATAAATATATGAGAATTTATATTACATGAATTTAATTACTTTATCCTCAAAACAACCCTACGGAAAAGGTACTATAATTTTTTGTGTTAGGAAGAAAAAAATCAAGGCACAGAGAAGCCTGTCCAAGGAATTTTTCTAGGAACAGAAATATGCTGACATCTTGCTTCCCAGTCCAGGGTTGTGCCGTGCTGTTTCATTCTCTGCCTGCTTGCTGTTCCTCTGCTTGTGTTCGCATCCAGAACATACAGTAGCATCTGAAAGGTCTAGGTTGCCCAGGCCTCTTTCATACTTTCATGTATTGAAAATTAAACTCCTTGAATTCTGCTGGTCATTTTGAAATTTAAAACTATTATAGTGCTTCAAAATATAGAAACACAGCTAAAAGCTAGCCTGAGCTGTTACTGTAAATTATTTTGCTCCCAAAGCTTAGACTTCCGTGTCATCCTCCCCAGCCAAATGTTTTATGGAAAAGGGATGCATTTGATCAACCATCTTTCACCTTAGGGTTCAAAAAAGTCAGAGGCAAATCTGACCTTCTTTGTATCCCTATAAGAAATGTTCCAGCGCTCTGTGCACATGTAACTTTCCTTTTAATCTTGAAGCTGTTCCTTGACAAGGGATTGAGGAGGATTGTGAATAGGACAGAAAGGACACTCCCCATGGTTCTACACCCTGAAACTGACATACCATCTCAATAAAGCATTCTGTATGTTAATTATAGCAAAGGTTTGATGGAATCTGGCACTTAAATAAATCCATGGCTTGTTTCCACATGAAATGAATTTTTAAATTACTCTCTTACTTTGCTGCAGTTCAGTTGGGAATTGTCCTCTTCCCTTTTTTCCCTGTACCTGGTCCCTCTCTAGGCCCTAAAAATACAGAGATACTCTCTGTGGCATTTTCACTGCTTTCTAGGATTTCAATTCATTTTTAATTTTTTCTCATTTAAAAGGAGAAGTAAAACAATAAAACAATAGACTTTCCAAACCAGATGATAGGAAATTAACAATGGTTGTTATATTGCATATTGTTATCTTCAAAGTAGTTGCTCAGATTTACAAGACAGGCATGCAAAATTGATCAAACAATATAAGCACAAAGGGTTCCTTTCAATGAACTAAGAGAAATTAATAGTACAATTATCTTAGCTATCTTGTATATATATGCATATCCTTTTATTTCCCTTTCTTCTTTTCTCCTTTCGCCCAACCCAGTTGTTCTTTCCTTTCAAGCAGTTTCTTTCCCTTTCACTGTATCTATTGTAGCACAAGACATGTGGTTTCCAGGGGCCATCTTTATGTGAATATTGTATCTTGCTGATTTTCCAAGTTCTAATTTTACGTTACATTAATCTTCCTGTTGTCCTCTCTTGCTACCATTGCAGTGGCTTTGAAAACAAATACTTACATTTTACCTAAACTGTTGATCAAAAATTGTTAAGTATGTGAGTGAAGCAATGGAGACTATCAATCCAAAGGAAATGCTCATTAAATGCTGACAGGGAAATCATTAATACTTGAATAGTTTCAGAGAAAGTAATCAGACTCTTGATTAATGCAAACCCTGGGTCTGCTGGCTGCCTGTGGAATCCTGAATAAAATGGGCTTTTCCTTATTCCTCTCTGTTTCTACAAGGTAGAGAGTCAAAGGAGAAATAGGACCTATAAATAGCTCTTCCACTGCAGCCCTTGATAGTTGAGAAATTTAAGCAGATGATAAGTAGCTCAGTTGGTTCATTTCTCTGATGTTCTTACAATAAAGACTGAGATGACCAAAATTTGCTAGGGTTTTGTTCCATTCAATCTGATAAGAGACTATAATTTTCACTTGAACATGTGGAATGATTATTTTTCATCTGCAAAATAGAGCCTCAGCTTTTGTCGCTGATGGTAAATATGCTAGTGTTCCCCCAGCTGCTTTCTCAGAGCTTTTCCTCATATCCATGGAGCTATCTTGTGGCTCCAGTTCAGCATCCTCCACTGAAGAAGCAACATTAGCCACGTACATAGTTCCGCTTCATGTGCACCTCAAGCCTTGGTTCAGCTGGCGTTTGACTGAGCTTACAGAGAAAAATGATATGGAAATCTGAGGCACCATCCTTCCTTTATAGGCAGTTAGGTGAGCAATCTGCCACTTAACAAGAACAAAAAGAGCAAACAATTGCCATGTATTGAACCAAATAATGCAATAAAGGCCCAGTGAATATTAAATTCCACCCACACCACCATTGACACGGTGACAGAAAGGACTGTGCTAATAGATTATATACTTTCTGTAAATTAATTTTCACAAACGTGAGTTAGGCTCAGTTGTTATTTCTATTCTAGTGAATAAGGACATAGAAGCTTAAAGAGACTGAATGGCTTGGTCTTCTGCCAGTTCATTCAACCAGTCAGCTGTCCAATCAGGATGGGGGCTTTGGACTGTCTGATTCCAAAGCTTAATGACAGCTTGGACAGGCTGCTATTGAGATTGAGATGCTAACTCAGTACAAGCCATTAGTCTCTCTCACTGCATGGAAGGAAAGTCAATTTGCAGTCACCTCTGGGTTACATAATATTCAGTCCTTATTTGCTCCTTGTGGCAGGTTATAATAAGGTCACACACACATACATCATGTTTATTCTTTTTAATAAAAAAGGAATAACTTTTTATATTAAAATAACTTTATCTTCTAAATTTAATATCTCATGGGCATCCATTCATGTTAGCACATACTCATCCAACATATTCTTTCCAATAACTGCATACTGTTTCATGACATGGATAAAGTGCCTTATCTGAATATTATTGTTTTACAGGGCTTTCAGCTTCTGATTTGACCAACAATGCTGCTACACTTATATATACACACATGTATACACAGCCACATGCAAATACATCAAGTGCATCTACATATGGGTGTCAGGGTATGTGTGCACTAGTGTGTGTGAGAGAGAGTGGGGAGATAGACTGAGACTGACTGGATACTTTATGGATAGATTCTGAAAGAAGAAGAGTAGAATACTAGCTGTGCAGATGTAGACAAAACAACTTTTCCTATGTTGTTTTACTATTTTTCCACATCTACCAGCAATGCATGAAAGTCTTTTGTTTTTTTTTTGTTTGTTTGTTTGTTTGCGGTACTGGGGATCGAACTCAGGACCCTGCGCTTGCTAGGCAAGCACTTATTCCACTGAGCTATATCCCCAGCCCCTGCATGAAAGTCTTTGTTTTTCTTCTTTAGATCTGGCTTTTGTTGTTATTGCTGATTATAGTTTTTGTTAATCTGATGGGTAGAAAATATTATCTCAACATTATTTCACTTTACATGTCCTAACTTTTAAAGATGTAAAAATATTCAACCATAAATACCTGTATTTTACTTCCTTCTAAATGCTTGTTATACTGTTTTTTTCTATTGGCTTGCTTGTATATATTGTACTATGTAAGCTCATCATGTGAAGACCTCTGATGATCTTTGCTCTACTTGGAGGCTCAGAATTGGCCTGCTCTAGTTTCACAGACACTGCCCAAAGACAAAAAGCTCCTGCACCAGAGACTGAGGGGCCCATTGCTCATTGCACAGGAAGCCCCCCAGACACTACTCTGTGTTAATTCTCACAGAGTTGTCACACATGCATTCAGGTATGCTGTAGGAAAGCAAAACAAGTAAACAAACAAATAAAAAAACCCAAATCTCAATTTTTGTACTGAGCAGTAATTATTCCTGACGTTTCTTCAGATATTATCTGTAGTTTCCATGGCTGTTTGCTCTCAGTACCTCCTTGAAGAAGTCCAGAACAAAGGAAACTCAGTGTCTCACTTACCAGATATTCAGAAACAGAAGAATGACAGAAAGTCATCTCCAAGCTGTTAGAGACAGTACTTTTTTAGTCTAGAATATTGTATACATTTTCACAATCATTTTATAATAATGTTCAGTGGAAATCATTTTCCCAATTTTAGCTATAAATTTTTGCTTTATTCCTTGTCAAAGTGAAAACAGATATCGCCTAATTGCTGTTAAATAAAAATGTATATCTTTCATTATTTCTGTTGTGTTTTCCCCTGACAATTAAGAAGTAAAAGGCATATAAAGGGAAGTTCATGGGACTTTTGCACAATTAAAAATTGAAAGCTCTTTTTTCTATCAGTGCAATTGCTGTTTTTTTTTTTTTAAACTTTTTTTTTTTTTTTTTGCGGTACTGGGGATCGAACTCAGGGCCCTGTGCTTGCTAGGCAAGCGCTTATTCCACTGAGCTATATCCCCAGCCCCGCAATTGCTGTTAATTCACAAATCAGCTAGAAGAGGAACCTCTCATGAGGAAGGCATAGGTGTGGTGGCTACTCTGTGTTTTGTGGGACTTTAAGGTTCTACAACTTTGCAAGGGTAGAAAGGGATAATGTGTTAGTGCAAAAATACAAAAACAAAATCTCAATATTGCTATGGACTATCCCTGGGCCTATACAGAGTTGAGGACCTGAGATACCACGTATATAATTTGCTAGGGTTTTGTTCCATTCAATCTGATAAGAGACTATAATTTTCACTTAAAGATGTGAGATGATTATTTTTCATCTGCAAAATATAGCCACAGATTTTGTTGGTGATTGTAAATGTGCTAGTATTCCACATCTTCATAGTAAATACGGTGTTTCTGCTAAAAGATGTGAGAAAAAAATGTTAAAGTCAGTCACAATATGAAGTTTTTGCCTTTCTAGGCCATACTGATCCTTTTTAAGCTCAGCCAAATATACAGGTTGAGTAGCTGATGAAAAGATTCCATAACCTCTGCCCTTCCTGCCCTTGGATTATGTTGATCTTTAGTCCAAGATGCATGATGTCCTGTTGAGTATATCATTGGGTGTAAAATGATCGTACCAGCTCCTGCAGGACCACCTCACTGCTGTGGGGTTGGGGCTAGATGTGGAGACTATCACAGTTCATCCTGTCAAGGACCCTCCTCTAATCCTTCATCTGCCAAAATGAGGAAATCTGTGCTGACTTTGGAAGGTAAAGAAGTCAGGTGAAGAGTTGTAGAAGTACCAGACCATGAAAAGTGACCCTTAGGAATGTGCATAGATTATGATAAAGTATTTTCAGACAGCCCAGTCCCTCTTAGTTTGTCTTTCTAATTGTTTATATATGTGTCTGTTTCCGTATAAGTATATGCATATACATTGGTTCTTCATTGTCTGAGAAGCATTTGCTGTATGACCTCAAGGACACCAAAAATCTGCAGATGCCCTCTTCTCTTACATAAAATGACATAATGTCTTAATTAATGTTAAGCAACATTTTTTCATGTTGCTGTGACAAAATACCCAATATCCAAAGTTAAAGGGGAAGAGGTTTATTTAGCTCACAGTTTGTAAAGGTTTCAGCCCATCATTGGATGGCTGCAGGGCAGGGGCCATTGCAGAACAGAACCAGTTAATGGCAAGCAGAAGACAGCAGAGCAAGCAAACAAGGGAGAACATCAGCCTCTCTGTGTCCCTTATATTGTACGCAGGCTACCGGAATTAGGGCCGTGCTGAATCAGTCAGTGGACTGATTTAGTAATCACACACTTAATCATAGCATCACCTACTCTAGATCTAGCTGCCTCTGGAAATGCCCCTCTGTGACTACATGAGGCTTTGTGGGGACATCCAGACAGAAGCCATAGCAGACAGTATTTTCATGTGACCAACACACATCTTCTGTATGCTTTTCACCATCTCCAAATTACTCATAATGCCTTATATGGTGCAAATGCTATGTAAATAGTTATTTAGGATATTAAAAAAGGAAAAACTGTTTGCATATTTGATGCAGAGGTCACATCACAGCCTAACTGCACTGTACACAGATGAGACATGAGGTAAGAAATCTCCAACACTCTGGAGAGAGACCAAAACCTAGACATGGCAGGAGAATACAGTAGGGTGCACCTGTGCCTCATTTCACTTGAGTGAATTCAGTATAGCATTTTCATAAAGCAAATTGAAGTTTTGGGTTGAGGAACTTTCTGGAAGCTTTTTCTAATATTTTTGATCCACAGTTGAGCAAACTTGCAGATGCAAAGCCTATAGATGAGACCGGCTGTCTCTAGATATCAAATCTGACCCTTTTTTTCCTCTGAATTGCTCAATCACTGGGTTCATGTTTCACAGTTTTTAAAAATCAGTAATAGTAGTTCAGTGCAGTCCTCCCATCTTATTGTATGAATCACTGACATATATTGTTACAACACTCCCTAACCCGATGGAGTTTACATTATTCTTATCAAAATAAAACAGAGACACAGATTTTCAAAAGCCAGTTAGAATAAACTTGGCCAAAGAGAATCAACTGAAGGTAATCTAAAGAGGAAACGCTTCATAGAGGCAGTAGCCCTTACAATGATTCCTGAGAGATGGGATTTGTGTATAAATTAGACATGAGAATGCATTCCAGTCGAGAGTAAGGGCAAAGTCCAGGGGGTGGGAGTGGAACGTGGAATATGAAATAACCCCATTTTAGTTGTAATATGCATTAGAATTGGTGCATTTGAACTAGAAAAACACTGGGGCTACACCCTGACATCTTTGCCACCCTTTCCCAGGCAACATCAATGTGGTTGTCAGAGGGGAGAATCATCCTCAGGGGTGAATAGACTGAACAAGGAAGTGACTTTGGAAAGTTAATCTGCAAGATGATAGAATACATTAGAGAAGAGACCAAACAACACTGAGAGGTCAGCAGAGGTTAATCAAGTTAATAGAACCTTGTAATAGGTTACAGACAGGGAAGCCGGCTGTGGGCCTCACTGCTGAGACTAAAACTCCTGTTGGAAGTGCGTAGGGAGAAAGAGAACAGCAGTTCTGAGGGCCTTTGCATTCCAAAGGGCAACTTTCTCTTCTCTGTAGAACATGATCACATTGACTCACGCAGTCTCTCTTCTCTCTCGGCTTTATGATTGTGACTATGTTTACTCAGAGCGGTCCTCATGCCCTGCCCCTTTGCCCGGCATGTTTGCCTGTGGCCGTTAGAAGCGTGTATCATCTAATGTTATAAAATAATATAAAGCATCATCTTATCCACTTGACATATCTCATGTTGGATGTTTTTGCACATCTCACAGTCCTATAAAAGGGAATCCTGCAATCTACATGACAGGTTTCTCGCTTCACTGTAATTCCTACCTAGTCACTATGGCAACCAGCCAATATGGCACTGGCAGTCATGTGCTGTGTTGGGCCAGTATGGTGCCAAGACAATATGGCACTGGCCACTAGAGGTCAAAGCCAATATGGCCCTGGCCTCTAGAGGTCATATGCTAAGCACTAGCCTTCTTCCTCTGAGTCAAATTACTTCTTATTTCCCTTTTTGTAATATCCTGTTTCCTTTTCCCACATTCCCACCTAATCTTGGTCCAACATGTCAGGCAGTCTGCTCCTAATCCCCACTTCTCTCCTGGGCCTCTTTAGCCCTTGATCCCACAGCAGGCCTTCAGAAATTCCATGTCTCTTTTCTCTTCCCTTCTGCGATCTTCTCAGGGTCCACAATAAAGGCATTTTATACTGCTTTACTTCTCTCTGTGCTGAAAAAAATCTGTCACTACATTTTGCCAAAAATATCAACAGGTTTCTGACAGTCATCGTGGAAGACACAATGTGAGTCAAAGGTTACAGTAATCAATTTCTGTGCCAGGAAAGTGGATCATGCTCTACCTGAGAAGTAGGTCTCAAGAAGTAGATCATTTGTAAGGTGTTTAAAATTTTCCCATTGAAAATGTCAGATTTGCTCAAAATTTCAGTACATTCTTTTAGAATATGTTATGGTGGGAGTAACCCTTCGAGACTAAGAAGCAAGATTCTTGGTACACTTCATATCTTAACTGATTTTGAGATTTTGTGCAGAGTCAATTTGAATACAAAATGAAACAAAGTATATAAAAAATCCGTAAGATATAAAAGCCTTATACACATGAAAGCACTTATACAATTGTTATTATAGATTTCATGTTTCCTGTGGCATTAAAATCCCACAGCTAGCAGAGATCTAGAGGAGACTGTTAGAAATTTTTTTCTGAGAATTCCTGAGGCATGTGGACATTCTGTATGACCTATTAACTATTTACCAGCAGGACAACTACTATTCAGGAGGGAGCAAAGCAAATTTCACTTCACAAGATGCTGGTACATAAAACTGTTAGAACACTAAAACAAAGGACATCTCAAAGTTTTGTCAGCCATAAAGTTAGAATTCAGAGACCTATTTACACAAAGCATGCAAAATCACAAAGACATACTTTGGTTGAAAATGAACATGTATTTAGAATGAGGAATAGAATCACAAAAAATATAAATTTTAGAAGAGAAAAATGCAAACGTATGAATTCCAGGAAAATAACATAATAAAAATTTATTAAATACCTGACACATAACAAGGAGACTTTTTTCCATAAACTTGTCTCCGTCTTCTGTTGTTGCTTCCTCATGTGACCATAATTTTGTAATAACATTTTCCACACAGAGAAGCTAATGACAAGCCTCTCTCCTGCATAGCTGATTGAAATGTGGTTTTATTATTGGTAACTGAGATGTATAAAACATGGCTCTTCACATTTAGATACTCTCTCTCTTTGTAATGCTGCCTCCAGTTCACACTCTCATCCCAGGAATTATAATAAATTCCATTATCTCATAAAATAGGATATACATAATACATTTGTAATTGTGTATATTCATTACTAAGAATATTCCTGACAGGACAGAACTTCTGTTTAGATTTGATGTCATTGAGAATAGAATCTTTTGCTTAAAATTTTACACATCTGCTGCTTTAAAAACTTTGTCACAAACTGCTTCTGGCTCTGTACATTTCCAGGCTTGTTCCCTCTCAGCCCCCACATTCATCTCATGGTAGGACCTGTGCACATCAGATAAGACCTCTCCCTTCACCTTCCTGTATGATACCATGTGGATAATGAACTTCCCAAGTGCAGGTTTTACCAAGAGTCATGAAGATGACTACGTACTTCAAAAGTGTATCTCCCAAGCTATAAGCACTAAAAATCCAAATAAGTCCTCACCTCCAGTGTCCTCATCAGAATCCAAATTCCCACAGGTACCACTACAGGTGTTATCCTACTATAAGGGATGGCTTTGGGAGCACACCAGTGAAAAGAAACCATAGTCTTGAGGGGTAGTGGTTAAAACACCTTTCTCTGTCAACATAAAGCTATGTGTCTGGGTGAACACATTGCTACAGCCATCTCTGGTCCTCAAAAGTTATCCAAGGAATTGAGGGCCCTAAAATTTAGACTCACTTAGCCTTGTGATAGGTCTGCCTCTACATGAATGATATATGAAGCCAAGTGGTAAACACTGACTTCATCTTCACTTCCATGTGTATCCCAGGTGAAGCATGTCAGGTGTAGATCAGTGACAGTTAGTTATACTTCTTTAAGCTGGATCAAAAATAATCAGGATGTGAGGTCAAGAGATGCAACAAAAGTTATCCATGAAATTAGAATGCAGAATGGGAATTTTAAATGGAAAGAAATAGAAGGGGTATCAGAGACAAGAAGATAAGGAATAGAGTTCAGGAGTACAGGTTCCCTGAGTGAAACCCCAAAGACACCTAGCAGCACTTTCTCCATTGGACTTCTGTATTTGAACAAGGGCATTTTATAAACTCACTCAGCAGAAGGTATTGAATATAAGAACCATCTATTCCAAGGCTATAAGCGTCATAATGGTGTTAAGATACATTGCTAAGTGATGCAGAATCACCAGCTCACAAAGACAACTATAACAGGGAAAGGGCTCTTGGCATGGGGAGCCCACAAATCTATACGCTGGACAAGCGCCTGTACACCCATTGCTTATCTCTGCTGAACATGGTAGTAGTTCTCACAAAAGAATGAAGGTGGAGTTGAAGCAAGGTCCTCAGGAGCTTCCAGAGCAGCTTGAGAAATTGCCACACTTCCCCAGTCTACAAATGGGAAAAGCTCAGCACAAGCACAACCTCACATTCAAACCCTTCCTTTCCTTCTCCCTTGACCTATATTTCTTAAAAATTAATTTTTTACTCGACACCAGTTCAAATTTGTTGCCTCTCACTACTGCTCCCTCTTCTCCCCTGCTTTTCTGCCTAATGCCACCTAATACTGAGCAACTCCATGGCTCTCTTATTTATTCTTCACTCTCAGGAGTGAAGAGATCTTCAGCCCACCCAGTGCCCTCATTTCCTCTGCAACATTTCTAAAGTGTTACTTTGGTTGATTACCTCCTGACAAGGAATCTGAGGCTGCTCATCCCTGTTTGCTCATCATTTGAACCATCTTCCTTATCATAAATCAAATTGTGTTTCTAAAAATAGGTAAGGTTATATTAATCAGCCTTTCATAAATATTTCATCTTTAACTCTACTTCAGTAAAATAAGCATTAATATAAATATGTTCAAATCACATATTGACTGAAAGCAAAACCAAAAGTAGCTTTGAAACAGTATAATTCCTTTGCATTTAAAATAATTTATGAGACATTTAATAGCTGCCATGTACCCATTTGGATGTTAATGATCTCTAGATAAAGAAGACATGACTATTGACCATGGCAAAAAGACTGTAAGGGAGAAAGAAAACCAAACCGTTAACTCAAAGCTCTGGCTTTCCTTCTTAAGAAGTTAAAGAACAGGGAAAGTCCCTCCTTTTTCTCCTACCACTAAACCTTCCACCACATCTGTGTCTGTAACCCATAGACTGTGCTTCTGCTGCTGATCTAGTGGATTCAGTATCCACGGTCTGCATGGCCAACCTCACCTCCAACGTACTGGATTACATTCCTGCTCTCTCACAGGCCTTGCTCAGGTAATTACTGTCTCTCTTTTCTGCTTTGTTGCTATCTCCTCTCCCTCCTCTATGTTCCCAATATCATCACAGAAGCATGCAGGAACATCTGTCATAAGTATCCACAGACCCATATCTATCCCTATCCATTTCCACTCTCTCTTCTTCCTCTTACGTCAAATCTTCAGTATGATTTTCTCCATCTTATCACTCCTTTCACCTGTCCGTCTTTTCTTTTAGCCTTAGTACTTGGCACGTCACACTGTCTTGATGCTTTTCCTTACCTTCCTTAATGTTCTTCCATACCTCTCAGTCTCCTCTGCTGCATCTTCCTGATTTCCCAAACTTGAAATGCTATACTATCTGCACTTTCAGAGGCTTCTGGCCAGCCCCGTGATCTGCAACATATTCTGGTGCTAATGACTCCAAAATTTAAATCTCTAGCAGGAACCTCTCCTCTGAGTCTTTATCGAATGCCCAGTTGGCATTTCAATGTAAAGAAACCCAAAATTGAGCTCTTGACTGTTCTCTACACCTCATCACACACACTCCTGCTCTCCGGGTCTCCATCACAGCCATGAACACTCTAAAACCTTCAGTTCCTTAGATTAGAAAACCAGAGCCACCCTTAATTACTATTTCTTATAGCTTTATTCCCAATCCATTATACAAATCGTGTTAAATCTACATTCACATAATCTACAACATGAGATCTCTTCCTTGTATCACCCCAGTCCGAGCCATCATCACTCTTGAATTCATCTCCAACTCCCCCAGGAAGTGTTCTACTTTTACTGTGGTGAATCAATAGTCAGCTCTCCACAGAGTAGTTATAGAAAGTTCTCTTTAATAGGGAAATTAGTTTATTTCCCCTTGCTTCTGGGCTTCTGGCAGTAGTTTCCTAGCAATTGGTTCCTACGTCCTTATTGCAGACTATTAGACCCTGCCTGCTCTGATGCTGAGTGTCTCCCTATTCTCATTTCCTGCCATTTTCTCTTTGCTTAGGATATTTTGGTGGGCTTTTTTTTTATTTTAAAGAGAGAAAAAAATACAGACTTTTGAAAGCAGATGATAGGAAATTAATGGTTATTATATTGCATATTGTTATCTTCAGAGTAGTTGCTCAGACTACATGATACAATCATGCAAAATTGATTGAGCAAAATAAGCACTAACTGTTCCTTTCAATAAACTAATAGAAATTAGTAGTACAGTTATCTTAGCTATCTTGTGTATGTGTACATATTTTTCCTTCCTTCTTTTCTCCATTCCTCCATCCCAGCTGTTCTCTCCTTTTGAGTAGTTTCTTTTCCTTTCATAATATCTATTATACCTTTTGGATCTTATTTACTCTTTCAGTTTCTTAAACTAAGGAGACAATACAAAGTTTGCAGGGACAAACATTCCACCACCTCACTATCTTTATAGTTTTTTAAACTATTGTCTAAAAGGGAGCCAAAGGTTCACCCCTCACTTAATTCCGGTCCTGGCTCTAAAGCTACTTCCTCAGAGACAATGGGCTCCAACGATAGCAGTTTTCCTCTGTGCCCATTTCTTGCTATAATCAACTTAATTTCTTGTTTGTCCAACTGTCACATACAGTAAACTCTACATCCATAGGATGTTGCTTTGTTCTCACTTCTATTCTCAGTGTCAAAAACTGTTCTTTTTTGTTTTGTTTTGTTTTTTGAGACAGGATCTCACTATGTAACTCAGGCTGGCCTCAAACTCTCAGTGATCCTCCTGCCTCAGCCTTCTAAGGGCTGGAATCACATTTGTGCACCACTATGCACAGCACCTCCAACTGTTCTTGAAGTAGTATAAGCTGTTAGTAAATATTTGCTAGATTACTAAGTGGACTGTTCTCCATACTGAGCCTGTCTTCACTTAGAATAATTTTAAAATGTAAACTTTCCTATTTGGCTATTTAGTACCCTGGCACTTTTGGAAACAGTGTCTCTACGTTGTTTACAGTGAATGAAAAGAATTTATTTATATTACCGTCTATCTTTGGGCAGATAGTACCCCAAGATAAGATGGTACAATATATGACATTGTAAGTAAAATACAAAGCACATCAATTAAATAAAAACAAAAACTAAAACAATTATACTTATATCACATTATTTAAAATACTCATATAATTTTAACCCTCTAAAGAACAACCAAAACACATTTACAAAAGTTTGCATGGTTTTTCTAAATTTTCCCTGTGGTTGTTATTACATGTTTGCTGTACATAATGACTGCATTCATTGTGGGAAGATGGTACATGTATATAACGTACCTTATTTATACTTCCCCCTGCCTTCTCTTTTCTCCCTCTCTATCTCTAGTTCTCCTTCCCACTTGTGGAGGGTCTATCACACTAGTTCATATTATCTACTTTGGGCTTTAAATTATTTAAACTTTGGTTTCTCATATAAGCAAAACAGTGCAATATTTAAGCTTGTATGTCTGATTTATTTAACATTATGGTGTCAAGGTGCATCCATTTTCCTAGAAATGACTCAAAATTACCTTTCTTTATAGCTGAGTAGTCCTCCATTGTGTATGTTTATCACATTTCTTTATTCATCGGCTGATGACCATTTAAGTTACTTCTAAGGTTTAGCTATTATGAATTGTGATGTGATAAACATGGCTATACATGTATCACTGTGACATAGTGTCTTCAACCCTTTTGGGGAAGATACCTAGAAAGGAAAAAGCTGGATTAAATGACATTTATATTTTAGTTTTTTGGGAATGTCCATGCTGATTTCTATAATGGTAGTACTAATTCACATTCCCACCAACAATATAGAAGTATTTCTTTTACATTACAGCCTCACAAGCATTTGTTATTTGATATAATAACAATAGCTATTCTTCCTGAAACAAGGTAGAATCTCAGTGCTGTTTTAATTTGTATTTATCTAATAGCTACAGATTTTGAATATTTTTCAAGGTACTTATTGGTGATTAATATTCTTCTGAGAAGTGTCTATTCATTTAGCTGCCCATTTGTTGGTTGGGTCTTTTGTGGAGGTATCTAATATTTTTTAGTTCTTTATGTATACTACATATTAGCCCTCTGAGCAGTACCTAGCAAAACTTTTTTCTGTTCTGTAGACTGTCTCTTCATTCTGTTGGCTGTTTTCTTTGCTGTGCAGAAGCTTTTTAATTTAATATAGTCCCATTTGTTGATTTTGATTTGTTTTTCTTGTGCAACTGGGCTTCTGTCAAGAAAAATGTCTTTACCTATGCCTGTGTCTCCAAGAGTTTCACCTATTTATCCTTCAGTAGATTAAGTGTTTCTGTTTTGATATCCAAGTCTTCACTTTAATTTTATTTTAATACCTTGTGAGAGTTATGAGTCTAGTTTTAATCATCTGCATGTTTTGATTCTGTATGCTTTTCAAAAGAAATAGAATTACTTCTAATAGGGCAACAAGTCACACAGCAAGAGAACATGAAAGAAAAAAGACATTTTTGGGAAGGGATGGGTCCAGATGTTCTTGTCATCCACATGGGTGACTGATGCTTATAATACCATCACTATACATAATTTCAAATGCAAGAGGAAAATGAGTTTCTCAATAGGTATGTAAAGAGAATCAAATTATTCATGAGTAGCCTTGATAAGAGTGCATCAAGAGACCACACTGCTTACCTGTGCATTGGAGACAAGCTCATTAATGGTCTCTGTTGTATATGAGGTTAGTTATGTCTACATATTTCACTAAAAATTTACTAGGAATAACAAGGGGAAGGAAAGATTTAAATCAATATATTTTACTGTATTGAGGATACTTTTGTGGACACATCGTACAAAATATTTATGACATAAAAATATATGATCTATGAGTGGCTTATTGACTTTAGTTGAACAGATTTATTATTTTAAAATTTTTTCATCATAGATAATAACAGGAAATTTAAAACAGTAAATAGTGAATAAAAAGCACACTTTATTAATTTTCAATTTTTACTTTGCTTTTTAGAATGTAGGTCACAATACATCCTATAGAACTACTCAAAGCTGCATTAGAAAGCATGTCATTCCAGTCTTTTTTTCTAATCATGCCGAAATCAATATGCCACAAGTTAAAACACGCTTAACATGTGGTCTTTAGAATTAGTGGTGATTTTTGTGGCAGAGATTGATTGTTTAACTGAATTTATTCATCTTCTATAAATTTTGCTTTTTCTTTTCTTTTGTTGATCTTAAAAGACATTCTGAATGACTGAATATTATTTTTAAAATTAAACCCCATTTTTTTTAATACTGTAGTAATTTTGTTATTTAGCTTGAAAGTAGGCATTCCAGACTAAAGATCCAGTCAGGTAAAAGAAAACAGCACATACTGAGTTAACAGCTAATTCAAGCATCTAGTTAGGCTTAAAAATGTAAAAGAAAGCACAAGAGGGAAAACAGACAGGACTAGGACAAGAAGGGAGAGACAAAGATCTTTCTCTCCAGGAAGAAGTGTGCTTTGTAGTTGACAGCTTCCTCCTAACCTCTGAGCTGGAGCAACTTAGAAATGTAGGTGTTGGTGAATTGTTCTTTTATCTTTAAAATACAAAACAGAAATGCCGAGTACACGGAGTACAACTAAGTAACTGATTTTAAAAAGAACAAAACTCTACGAAGACTCATCTGTTTGTCTACATAAGGCCAAAATTAAGAAAACACTTCAAATTTCCATTAGGAATTCCCTCCTGGTGGGTAACCACCAACAGTTTTTTTTTTTTTTCATTATTTGTGCACACTCCCCTAACTTCCTCCTTTTTTCCATGATTTTTATTCTCCAATTTCATCAGACCAAGAGCTTGGATTTGGGTTTATACAAAATTAAGTGTTTCATTACTTTCATAGTTTTATTTTCCCTTCCTATATGATGAAGTATCTATCATTTATTTTTAATGAAAGACATGAGACCATAATACTAACTCATTTTCTTATACACATCTGTATATGCAGCTGTATATTGAGAAGTATATGGAGCTGTCATCACCACTGAAGGCATTCACATGCATCAACTTGTGTATTGCAGCAACAACTCAATATTGGCAATGTTCTCACTGTGGGCACCATGCCTGAGGGTACCATTATGTGCTGCCTGGAGGAAAAGCTGGAGACCAGGGCAAGCTGACCTGAACCTCTGGAAAGTATGCCACATTCATTTCCCACGAAGCTGAAACCAAGAAGACCAGATTAAAACTGCCCTCGAGCTCCAAGAAAGTCATCTCCTCTGCCAACAGAGCTGTTGTTGGTGTAGTAGGTGGCAGTGGCAGAACTGTTAAACTTATCTTGAAGGCTGGCCCAGGCTACCACACATATAAGGCAAAGAGGAACTGCTGGTCACATGTACATGGTGTGGTCGTGAATCCTGTGGAGCGTCCCTCCAGAGGTGGTAACCACCAGCACATCAGCAAACCCTCAGCCATCCACAGAGATGCCTCTGCAGGGCGCCAACCGGGTCTTAGTGCTGCTCATAGGACTGGGTGACCGTGGAACCAAGACTGTGTGGCAGAAAGAGAACTAGAGCAGAAGGGCTCAGTAAACTTTGTCTTGAGGAAAAAAAGAATGAATCATCTAACTTCAAAATGGATCAATGGAAAATAGCCAATTTGGGGTATAAAAAGAAATAAAGAAAAATGGACAAAGTTTCAGACTTGTGGATCTACATAGGCAGAGTCTGAGGAGGAAGAGAGAGAGAGGGAAGGAGGGAGGGAAAAATATTTGAAGAAATAATGGCATAATATTGGACAGTTGATGAAAAACTCTAATCTGCGTGTCCAAAACTAGTCTGTATGTTAAAAAAATTCAAAGTTTTCCAGACCTAGCTGAAATTTTGAAAGCCAAGAATGCAAAGGAAAAACTCAAATGCACTAAGAAAGATCCAACTATGTGCAACAGAGCTTCAACAACACTGACAGCTGATTTCCCATCTTAAATTATGAAATTCAGAAGACACTGATAAAATTTAAAGTGCTAAACTTAAGAATTCTATATCCAGAAAAACTACACTTTAAAAATGAAGACATGAAGATATTCTTAAGTAAATGAAAATTGAAAGAGTTCAGTGCTATTAGATTTGCTTTACAAGAAATAATATAGGGAGTCTTTCAGTCTAAAATAAAATGTGCAATAATTATAGAACTGTGTTGGCACTCATAATGAAGATGTACCACATAAAAATGTATACTGTACAAAGATTATAATGATAAAAAAGGACATGAATGTAATATATGGGAACACAATTTCTATGTGAGTTCTCATTAAATTGGCATTGATTTGAATATTAACTTGAATTATGTTCATCATAAGTGAACATGTTAATTTTCACATCCAGGCAACCACTAAAACAATAAAGACAATAACTCCATGGATATAAAGAAACACATTATAATTGATAGAATAAAAAGAGCATGAATGTAAATATATAGGAACAAAATTTCTATATGAATGCTTATTAAATTGACATTAATTTGAATTATGTTCATTATAAGTGAACATGTTAATTGTAACACCCAGGCAACCACTAAGACAGTAAAGACAATAACTCTATAAATATAAAGAAACAACATGGAAATTAGATTGATACACAGGAGGTAACTCACTTAAAAAAGTATTTTAAATAATCTTAATAGAATAAAATTTTTCCCCTTCCTTCTCTTTTCCCCCATTGCAGTTGTTCTTTCCTTTTGAGCAGTTTCTTTCCCTTTTACTATATTTATTGTACCTTTTGGAAGTTACTTACTCTCGCCATTTGTTATACTAGGAAGACAATGCAATGTTTAAACATCATTTTGATTTATTTCACTTATGAGTATGGTCTCCAGTTGCATCTATTTACCTATAAAGCCTTGAGTTTATCTTTTTTTATAGCTGAATACTACTCCATTATATTAAAATACCACACCTTTTTTATCCTTTCCTCGATTGATAGACTTTTGCGTTGTTTCCAAGGTTTGTCTATTACAAATTATGTGGCTATAAACATGGGTCCACGGTGCTGCGGTGTGATGTTTTCATTTCTTCTGGGTATATATACACAAGATAGCTAAGATAATTGTACTACTCATTTCTATTAGTTCATTGAAAAGAACCATTAGTGTTTATATTGTTTGACCAATTTTTTGCATGCCTGTATCTGGTCATCTGAGCAACTACCATGAAAATAACAATATGCAATATAATAACCCCTGTTAATTTCCTACCATCTTGTTTTGAAATTCTGTATCATTTTTATTGGGATTTTTTGGTCTTTTTAAAATAAAAAAGAATAAAGGCTAAATAAAGGGAGAAAATGACATATGGCCCACAGAAAGCCAAGAGCAAATTTGTAGCTATAACTCAAGTCAATAGTGACTTTGAAAATAGAGACGTACTCTAATAAAAAGCAAATATTATGAAAGTGAAGTACAAATTTACCCAACTGTATACTATTCACACAAGACACATTTTAAAATATGCATGGAAAATAAAAGGATCGAAGAAGGTCTATGGTGCAAATATTAACCAAGAGAGATAAAGTGGCAATTTTAACTTCAGACAAAATAGGTTTTAGGACAAGAATTGTTATCGCATACAGACATTTTATAATAATAAAAATGTCAACTTATTAGGAAAACATAATTATAATCAAATAGGCACTTAACAACAAAATTTTAAAATATACAAATAGAAAACTGATGGTATTGAAGGGAGAAATGGACAACTAAACAGTAGTAGAGACTTCAACACCTCAATTTCAGTAAGCCTGTACTACTTAATACTTTTTCCTTTTTTTTTTTTTTTTTTTTTTGGTTTTTGATACCAGAAATCTCAGGACCTTGCACATGCCAGGCAGGCATGTGTGCAACTGAGCTATATCCCCAGCCCTACTACATAACTTAGGTAGAAGCAACAAAGAAATAAATTTGAACAATACTGCAAACCAAATACACCTTGTAGTCATCTACAGAACACTGTGCCCTACAACAGCAGATAGATAGACCATTCATAAGTCCACCAAACAAGTCTCAATAAATTTAAAAATGTCTGAAACCATTGAAATTATATTTTATAACCATCACAAATCAATAGAAATGAATAGCCAAAGGAAATCTTAGGAATTAAATACCCACTCCAAAATAAATAATGGCTGCAAGAAGAAATCACAAGGGAAATTAAGACACATTTAGAGATGACTATAAAGAAAAAACCAGCACATTAAGACATATAGGATGATCTGAAAACATCATATCACAGCAATATATGTACACCTATGTTTATAGCAGCACAATTTGTAATTGTAAATTGTGGAAGCAACACAAATGTCCATCCACTGAGGAATGGATAACAAAATTGTGGTACTTTTATATAATGGAATATTACACAGCTATAAAGAACGATAAACTCAAGGCTTTTACAGCTAAATGGTCACAACTAGAGACCATATTCATAAGTGAAATAAACAAGACCTCCATGTGTAAGCAACATTTTGTCTCATTAGTGTAAGAACCCAAAAGAGTGAATAAAAATTAGGAGGTATGGCAAATATTGTGAAATGAAAGGAACATGGTCAAAAGTAAAGAGCAACTGGGGTGAGGAAAAAGAGGAAAGAAAGGGAAATTATGTATGTATAAAGGGAAATTATGTATGTATGTGTATACAGGATAGCTAACATAGTTGAACTACTGACTTCTATTACTTTACTTAAAGGAACAGTTAATGATTAATTATTTGATCAATCTTGCATGTCTCTACTTAATTTCCTGAGAAACCACTTTGAAGATATCAATACATAATACAACAACCATTGTTAATTTACTACCACTTTATCTGTAACTCTGTATTGCTTGTATTGTTCTTATGCTATTTTGTAAATGGATGTCTGTCTGTTAATATGCTTTCCTTCTTTTATTTAAAAACAAGACATATAGGATAAAACTAAAGTAATGATTAATGTAAAATGTATATTGTAAATGCTTACATTAAAAAAGAATAAATATGTAAACCAAAGTATTTATATTGTGTGGTGGTCCCGTTTCTGTACTTTCATCGAGTCTCTCAAAATCAGTGTAAGAGATAAATCTGCCTTCCTTTTCCCTTGTTACCGTGCTTTATTCCACTAGTGATCATTGCTACCTCTTTATTAACTCTCACACTGGTTACTGAATTCAGTATATACTCTTCAGATCAATTTCTTCATAATGAAGTGTACAATCTTGCAAACTTCAAGAGTTTAGCAAGCTCATGCTAGCTTTGCTGCCCAAAACTAAGAAAAAACTTTTAAAATGATCATTAAAATTGTTCATCTATGAGGGTACATATGGCTGATACGTACTTGAAATCATTCTTTTTATGAAAAATCATTTTGAGTTACTGAGTACCGTTCCTGTCAGTTTTGTTAGAATTAAAAATCTATTTCTATATATATAGCTATGATCTCCACTGTTACAAATAAGAACATTTTACCTTTGGAAGATAATTATTCTGTACTGGATTGTCAAATATATTTTAGTAGTGAATATCTAGAAATTGTATTCTATCATTTTATGTCTATATCCTAAATTCTCACACTCTGTTTCTTAGATTGAAATTACAATACTTCCAGTTATTTACATGTTAAACATTTCTTGAGTATCTATACTAGGTCCACTTAAAATTATAGCTAATGTGAGAATCTTTTTATTCCATTCTACTATATATATCACAATGATAAAAATGTGGAGGAAAAATATCCATATGTATGCTATTTTTTTCTCATTGCTGGGGTTTGAATCCAAGGCCTCATTAATGATAGACAAGTCTCTTCCTCCAGGTACATTCTCAGACTTGCACAGCTATGTTTTTAAGCTCTGAATCTGTAGCAATCCTGATTTACACTTTTGTTTTACAGATGAAGGTAAAGTAACAACAGCACCAAGAGGTTTACTGTAAGGGTTTAGGGTGATTTCAGTTTTGCTGGCCAGTGAGCTTATTATTACTGAAGAAATAATTTTGGAAAATCTATCCTGTTCTATATTTTGAGTTGAAAACTGACCAAAACTGTGATAGCAAAGGAGAATCATAAAAGAGAAACAGGTGATTTTCAGTTGTGTTTGTGTTAACCGAAAGAAGCAGCATGGAGACAAATACAGTCAGCCGACTTTCCAACTTGGGAAAGTGACCATTTAGCTTTATCGATTTAGGAACATCCATTCCTGCATTTTGCATTATTCATATCTAATTATATTGCCTAAGACTAACTACTTCATCATGTGTTGTAGATAACACTTCCTTCCAGGCCTACAGGAAATTTCTGTGGTGTATTTTCTTTTAGTTACAACCAAAATTACTGACATACATCAATTGAAGAAAATTAAACCAAAGAAAAATCTCAGATCAAGAGAAAACACTGAAAACGGAGCAAAATAGTGCAAAGCAAGCAGAACAAAGGAAAAGTACGATGAAGGGCAGAAATAAAAGAAACAAAAATAACAAAGGAATCAATAAAATCGGAAGTTGTTTCTTTGAAAAGAGCAACAAAATTGATCAAATTTTAAGGCTCAGCTGTAGCTCAATGACAGAGCACTTGCCTGCCATATGCAAGGCCTTGGGTTCAAGCTCTAACGCTGCCAAAATTCTTTTGATAGAGTCATGAATAAACCATGGAGAAAATTTGAATAATTAAAGTCATGAATGAAAGAGGGGGTGTTACTACTGACTTAACAGGTCGAAAAGACAGTAAAGAAATGCAGTGAACAAATAGATGCCAATATATTGAATATGCCAGTGCTTTGCATGGGCATTTCTTCAGAGGTATAAAAGCGGTCAGAAAGCAGGTGAAAAAGATGATTGACTTTATTAGTCACTAGGAGGATACAAAAGAGAAATAAACACACATTAAGATGCACTCTTATATAAGCTGCAATGACTGAAATAAAAATGATGGAGAATGGCAGATACATAAGGATGAGGAGAAACTGGGTCCCCCATATACAAACATTATTAAGTGGTGCAACTACTTTGGAAAACAGTCCAGCAATTATTTTAAAATGCTGAACACAGAGTAACTTTATGCTCTATTAATTCCACTCTTAGGTATAGACCTAACCTAACTGAATGAAAAATCTATCCATATGAAAATGTGGACATGAAATATGCTTAGCAGCATTATTCAAAATAACAAAAAGGTGGATATAACTCAGTGTCAATTATGAATGGAAAAAAACAAACCAGTGAAACAGCTCATGCATGGCGAAACAAAACGGTGTGTCTGTAAATATCATTTAGCCATAAAGAGAAATTAAATATTGATATATGCTGCAACAGAAAATCCTACAAAACATCACACTTTAAAAAAAAAAACAAATAGCAATGGTCACATATTGCAAATTTTCCACTTCGGTGAAGTTTTCAGAGTGGGTAAATCCGTAGAAACAGAAAGGAAATGGGTGGTTACCAGATGCTGCTAGAAAAGGCCACAGAAAATGAGTCTCCCTGTGAATGGGAGGTCTTTGGGGAGGTGGAAAAGCCTCTGCTGTGAGGGTGCAATGACAGCTGCACAATTCGGTGGATTCCAGTGAGTTGTACACACCAGTTCTGCAGTATGTGAAATATTTTCAGTAAAACTGTTTTTATCTAAAACAATCTACAAGACATTTGTAATTTCAAATCCACCATGTGAATTGTGGGCATTTCCCCTCATGCACATGTGCAGCTTCTGGTTACTCCAAAATGGAGATGTCTCACTTTTCACTCATTGATGAAAAATCAAATTCCTAGTACTATCAATCAGCAAGTCATCTCCTTGTAGATGTACAGATCCCAGAACTGTTATAAAATGTGAGACTTTTTGGCATTTATCTAACATTTTATCACACATGTGGATAATTCCTAGGAAGACCAATCATCTCTTCATAACTAGGAAGATATTGACAAATTGTACTGATTTTTGTCAGGTTTGTGCAATTATTTTGAAATTTATGTACTTAAAATTTTTCATAGATATTTCTTTATTCAGTTAGCATGTTGCATCAGGTAGATGGCTACAAGAACAAAAGGAAATTCAAATTAAACTGTGACAACGCTATTCTTTTCTCCACATACCCGAATCTAGAGGAGTGTTATCACTTCTGCAGAGCAGCAAATTGATTCTTCTATCTAGTTCATGCTTGTTTTCTTCTTCCATAAATTTCTTACCCATTTCACATGGGCCCCGGTTGGGAAACCAGCGGTATGGGATAGCAATAGAAGTGTGAATTTCCTAGCATCTCTTTCTGTCAATAATTCCTTTAAATGCCCCCTTGTTTCACCACCACTCTGGAATGCAAGTTATTTTCTAGTCAATAGCTCTGTGTATCTTTTGACTGAATCAAGAAATGAGATTCTCTAAGAAATATCAGAATTGTGATTGGCCATTACAAAGGAATTCATTTTAGTCAGAAATACAATAACTTGTTTTGTGTGGCAAACTAGTAGAAGAAAACTTGACCATAAATGCTGTGATTGACACAGTACAGACTGAGGAAAACCAATTACATTGTTGAATTCATGTGAGCTTTAGTAAATGATTATTTCATATTTAAGAGCTTGGCACTCATATCATACAATGAGGACTGCATAGCATAATTAATTGTTATTATAATACTAACTTATGGAAATAGTCTTAACTTTTCCCAATTATTTCTTTATATATCACTATGAGAATTAAGATAATTATATGATAATATGAGTAGCAAAACTATAACTCTTATATTTTAGGTCACTTCTCAAAGGCTTTTATATAGAAAGAATTAGTACACAGAAGAATTGTTATAAAAGTCATATATTTAGAAAAATATAGTTAGGTGAAATTTTATAAAGGAAAATTAAAATAGAAAACTTATGACACATGCCTCAACACAAAGTTAACTACTTCAATCAAGTACTTCAGATGTGTGCCATCAAAAATTTTCTTTGCAAATGAATCAGTTGATATATTCATTGAATATATTGATATCCTCCATGTCTTAAATTACTAGCCTAAATTCCTGTCTTATTCAAGTTGGTAAAATTCTCTTTTTATATACAAAGAGTAAAATTCTTTTGAGATGTCTGAAAGACAAAAAAAAATGATTACCAAGAAAAGAAATTTCAGTTGACCTTGCAATTTTAAGGTTCACCAAATGTGCCAGTGTATTTGGAAACTACCACAACATTTGCAATATTTAGGTGCTTTTTCCCCCAAGACAAGTGCCCATGGGTTAGTTAAGAGAAAAGCGTGGCCACCTGCCACTCTGCCTACTTTAAAATCACACCAAAGTGAACAGAACAGAAATATGAACACTGAGATAAATGAGTCTAAATTTAGAGTCACAGCCTGATGTTGCAAAGGCAAATATCCCCTCCAAATACAGTACGTGTTCTTGGCTTCAAAGTGTTGTTATACTTTTTGTAATTTTTATTTGTTTCCTATGTTTTAAACTGAAATATTTTACACCAGAAATTTTAGACATTTAGCTTTTTTAAAAAGCATACAACCTAGCAAGCCTAGGCCAGTTTTTCACACACAGAAAAATTCAGTACAAGTGAGGAAAGCATGGTTTTTTTTAGTTAAGAGAGATGCCAGAAGTTCTCTTTTCAGCCTGTAACTTCTACGATTTGTGGTGCCTTTTACTTTTCTGTTGCTTTATGTTATTTTCCTTTCTAAGCATGTAAGTTTACGATCCCCATCAAAATAATTTAAATACTTTAATTTTAAAAAGTTAGTTTTAAACATAAAATTTTAAACATTTAAATTTTAAAACCTAGTATTTAGTTTTAGAAAGTTCAAATTATTCCAGAGTATACCTTCAAAACTTTTATTTTGATATATAAGTGATTACTTTGATCAGGTCGTGGACATGTTGTTACATGTATCCGGCCAAGTTTTGCTTTCAAGTACACATGGAAATAAAGCTTTGAAACCCCAGGCACATGGTGCTCTGGCTGCTAATACCTCTGCCACCCTCAATTTCTTTAGACTTTACTACCATCTTGAGATGAATGATGGTCACTTTCACACAACAAAATGGATATTTTTGATACTATTAAACTGTACAAGTGAAATATTAATATAGCAAATTTAATGGTACATGTGTTTTAGTACAAGAAGAAACTGAAAGAAAAATTATATTATCAAAACGAGAGTTTAGGTGCAGAGAAAGCAGAGCCTCCTAAGGACACCACTATAGACATACAGAGTTTTAACTGAGAAACTCCAAAACCCTTAACTCAGTACAGCATCAGGTCTTAAGTCCTAAGTCCAAAGTCACATCTAAACACTATCTAAATCAGATATGGGTGTGACTTGCAGTATAATTCATTCTGCGGCAAAATTCTTCTCCAGTTGTGAAGCTGTGAAACCACACAAGTTATGTGCATCCAAAGCGTAACAGTAGGACATGGGTAGGACAGATATTCTCATTTCAAAAGGAAGAATTCTAGGGTAGAAGAGTGTGTCAGTGAATGCCAAGCAAATCCAAAATGTAGCAAAGCAAATTCCAACAGATCTTAAGGCTCAAGAGTTTTCTTTATGGTTTAAGAATCTGCCTTCCAAGCATGGGCACAGAAGTCCCACACCCAGAGCATATTGGGATGGCCTCCACCTTCCCGTCGGTTAGAAAGAAGGTGATAGCCCATCATGCTTCAGATGGGCAATGGCCAGGTCCTTGGAAGCCCCCATGCAGGCGGCCCATCCTACAAATCTGTGCCTTCCGGCTCTGTGACAAGGACAGCGACAACCAGGTGACCTCTATACCACTTTGGCATCAGTCTTCCCTATCTTGAAACAGCTCATGCTTAAGCTGATCAACTCTCCATTCTGATCATGTAAGGTCTTGTAAGTGTGGCTGTTTCATTCTATCATTTCCTCTAGTCCCTTTAGTCCCATGTGACTATTTCTCCATAATCCCATCTCTACTCCTAGCTTCTTTTGAGGTAGTTCATTAGGTCAAGAGCTCATAGCCACACAAATGTCTGTATCAGATGGTCAGGTAGCCATGATCCTTCCTGCATCATGGATAGGCTGAGAATTTCCCAAATCTTTACATTCTGTCTCCTTTCTGATTAACAATTCCCTCTTCAGTTCAGTCCTCTTCTCACATTTTACTATAGGGAGAAAGGACCACACAAGTTACTCTTTCAACACTTTGTTTTAAAAATTCCTTACTTAAATATCCAATTTTACGGCTAGAAAGTTCTACCTTCCAAACAACACTAGAACACTTATACAGTTCAGTCAAGTTCTCTACCACTTTACAAATAAGAATCTTTTTTTTTCCATTGTCACACTGTATTTTTCATTTCTACCAGACTTCATTATAATGGCCTTTACTATCCAAATTTCTGCTAACATCTATTTGTGTGTAGAGCTAGCTATACGTGCATTCTCTAAGAAGATAGAAGCTTTCTTTGCAGCTTTCCTCTTTTCTTTCTAAGCTTTTATCAGAATCACCTTTGTAGTCTTTTTACAGTAACACCAGCTTTTCCTAGCATTCACCTCAAAATATTACAACCTCCACCCATTATATGGTTCCGAAGCCAGTATAACATTTCTAAGCTTTTCTCACAGCAACATCCCACATTTAGTATCAATATTTGCTCTAGTTGGCTCAGATTCCTCTAACAATACCACTGACTGGGTGTCTTCAGCAACATTCGTCAGAGTTCTCACAGCCTGCAACTCCAAGAGCATGGTGCTAGCAGATTCAGGCCTGGCAAGGGCTCTTCTCCTGGTTTGTAGACGGCTGCCTTTCTGCTGTCTCTTCACATGGACCCCTGGAGGACGGGGAGAGAAAGAGCTGGAGATGGAGACAGAGACAAAGATGGAGACAGAGACTTTTCTTCCTATAAGGGTTCTGATTCCATCGTGGAGTCTCCATCTCCAAAACTTCATCTAAACCCAATGTCTTGGTTACTTTACTCTTGTTGCTGAGACAAAATACCCAACACCCAAAATGAAGAAAGGAAAGGTTTATTTTGCTTACAGTTTGTGGAGGTTTCAGTCCTTACTTGGCTGGTTCTGAGGCAGAGTGGCACATGGTAGAGGGCAAACTGTTCAGGGCAGCAGTGCACAGCAAAAACAACCAGAGCAAAAGGGAGGAATGGCTGCAAGCAGCCTCCTTTTCTCCCCTACATTGTAAACAGCCTACCCCCACCCAGGGGCCATGTACCTCTCACATAACCTCCATGCCCTCTACTTCCACAGGCTCAGGATGTATGCAAAATAAGCACCCTGGCTTCCTGCTGAATCACTCAGCCAAACCTCTGGACTCCCCAAGTTGACACAATGTATCAACCATAACACCCAATTACTTCTTTCAGACCCAAACTCCAAATGCCATCATTTTTATATTTAAAATTAGGGATTCAATATATGAATTCTGGGAGGAGCAAAACATTTAGACATCACAACTCCCAAAAGTCATCTCTACTGAGAACCACAGAATGTAACTTTAAAGTGAAGTAGGGTGAGCCCTCAATCTAGTGACTACTGTCCTATAAGAAAAAGAGATGCACAGAAGTGACACAGAGATGCACAGAAGCAAAGGCAATATGAAGATAGGGGCAGTGAGTGGGATGATGCGCTTCAAGCCAAGTAATGACAAAGAATCTGGAAATCTACCAAAATCCAGGAAAAAGGAAAGAAGGATCCTTCCCCAGAGCTTTCAGAGAAACCTTGGACCCTTAGGACATCACCATGGACTTGTAGACTTTTAACTGAGAAAATAAGCTTTTTTAAAGTCACTGTTAAAACAGTCCTGGAAAACTAATATAGGACATGAACTTTATTTTCCTTTTCATATGTATGGTAACTCTCTTCTATAAATTGTTATTTTTATTATGGGAAAATCTTATTAAAATACAGTGTATGGGCTAGTAACCGAATACCCAGTTACTGGTCCTTATACCCTTTTGAACTGATAAATTCTAATCTATATATTTGAAAAAAAAGCTACATTTAAATAGACTCTAAAATGCTGATGAATATCTAAAGCCTCAATGCTTTAAGTAGTTATTTTCTACATTTATTAGATTTAGGGGTAAACAAGAAATGTCTCCTCTAACAATGATGAAAGATGAGTAGAATATATGAATAAATAGATCAAAGTAAACTGAGCAGCTTGACAAAAACAATAAACCGCTTCGGTAAAGTAATCATGTTTGGTTTATATAATATTGATTTAGTTTTAGTAAATAAAGATTTTTTTCTCAGGTAGGCAGTGAAAGAATTCAATATGGAGCAAATAAAATATACCTGGTTGCAAACCAGAAACAATCCAAATAATAAAACCTTGGAGTGGAACATTCAGAAATCATCTAGAACTTCTTCCAATAATTCAGGAATCCTTTGAACAGCGTTCCTGACAGGTGACATTTTATCTAACAGAATGAAATTTTGTAAGTACCTGTTACTTGCCAATGATGTATGACTATGTTATGCAGTGACAACCACAAAACATACTTCTTTTCTGAAGAAAGCCTGGTCTGTTCCATTTCTTATCATTTTAATATAAAATCTGCAGTCTGAAGCAACTAATTATTTTTACTCATGTTTCATAATTTCTTTCTGCCTGCCATCCTCCTTTTATAACTAACTTGGTTCATAACTTTAAATTATAGAGTTGAAGTATTTGGTGAAAAACAAAAAATCACAAATTAGCTCCAAAACCAAACTTTCTATTATAGTACTCTTTCCCCAACTGCCATCTATCATGGCCTGTATCAAATATCCTGCGAAAGCCCCATGTGGTCATAGGTGGGGCTGTTTCAGAGGAGGCTGGTTCTAGAGTATATGACGCTGGGATTAAGGGTGTGTGATTGCTAAATTTGGCCACAGACTGGTTTGGTAAAGTTCGGAGTGTGCATAGTGAGAAGGCTCTCCCTGGGTGTGAGCGCCACTCCCCCTAACGGCATGTAGTCTGATCCAACAGAAGGGACAGAGAGAGGGCTGCTGTTGGCCACTTGTTACTTGCCCCTTGCTACTTTACTCCTGGCTTCCTTCTGCTTGCCTTACTTTTCTGGGGACTGCTTCTTCCCTGGGACTCCCCTCTGCCATACCACTGTGCCCTGGAGCCAGCCAGTTATGGACTGAACCTTCAGCAAACTGTGAGCTAAATAAACTTTCCTGCCTTTAACTTTGGGTGTCAGGTATTTTGTCTCAGCAAGGAGAAAAGTGACCGAGACACTAACCTCACTGTTCTTGAATGCCTACAGTGAAATCAAAGAACAATTCCCTTCCTTTACTGGAAAAGCAGATCTACTTTACGTACATTTCATGTGGAACTCACCCGTGCCTTTCTGTGACTCTCATTAGTTCTAGTCCTTCCTCTCAGAGCACAGTGAGTGTTTTCACACAGTTATCAAGCCTCTGAAAACTACTGTCATAGTCTCCACCTTACTGGGGTCACCACCCTTGGTTCTGAGACTCTTAATTACCCACTCTTTTGGCCACATTTCTCTGAAGAAGTCTGAAGTTATGCATGTTTCCATCCATTACCTGGTTGATATGGCCACTCAGAGGAGCATTAATCTGACTGCTGCAGTGAAAATCACATTTACTGTAATCAAAAGGCAGCATCACATTTCCTATTGACTGGTCAATTGGCATAGTTTTTACTAGAATCTCTTTTAACTCTCAGGTTTTCTCCCTGCCTTTAAGCAAATTGGTGCTGTTTTTGGTTTAAAATCTTAACTAAAAGGCAAAACTTTAAACCCTATTTAATATTATTGCATTGGGTCTGACCTGTCAGGCTAGTTTTTAAGACTTCTCTGAATCGGAATTTTTCCATCCAAATAGCATCATTCCTTAGAGATATGTATTATTCAAAACTTTAATATGACCTTCCCTGTCTTCTCTTAATGAGAAACTCAACTCTTTTGACTACAAAGTTCTGAAACTCCTCAAGTATTAGTCATGTCAAGAGACGTGATGATGGTGCCTGAAATATTGTTCTAAGTGCTTTACTTGTATTACCACATCAAACCCAAACACAGCCCCTATGAAATACTGCTCACTGAAATTCTCTTTTTACAGATAAAGTATAGCCAGGAAGTGGTGGAGAGAGGGCTGATTATGAGCTGGTGCAGCTATATCCTGTTGTTTTAAGGTGTGTCTAAACTGACTGGTCAGTGGCTGATATCACCAGTTGTGAAATGTTTTGTTTAGATCTAAAATACCATTGTTTCTTGCCCTTCAGCTAAGATCAAGTGTAAACTTCAAACACCCTCCCAAAGCCTCATGTCTCAGAGGTGGAGCTTTTGGAAGGTAATCAGATCATGGGAATATTGTATTCATCCATGATCCTTTGATTAATTCTTAACTGAATGTGCTATGAGGGGGTTGAAAGAGGTGGGCTGCTGGGATGTGGCCTACAAGGGTGCATTCTTCTCCTAAGAGGCTCTGTGCCTTCTTTTTCTGCTTCCTGGCTGCAACGAGTTGCTGTATGGCTTTGCTCTTCCATACCTTTCCAAAATACTGCGTCTGCCTTGGAGTCCACTGGCCATGAATGGACTGAACCTTGTGAATCACATTCAACTTTCTTCTCTTGAGTTTTGAGTGTGGGTATTATTGTCCCAGCTACAGGAAAGTTAATACTACATAAAGTATTTTTAAAGTATCCCCTGAGGATGCACCAAGGCATAATTCCAGCTGCCTGCCTCAAGTCTGTCTTTTTAACCATCTGGCTGCCCACGATGGATGGATGAAGGACTAGTCAAGTGACAACGCAGTCTCCCATGTGTGCTTTGCCCGAGATGCTTTACTTTTACATCATTGGGCATTTTACATATATGCATATATTTGATGTTAAATTAGATTATTTTTAATAATTAGCTGTCAAACAGTGGAAGTACTAAATTATAAATGAAGCCATAGCAAATAACTGAATTTAACATGGATCATTCCTCCCATAAATACATTTCATTTATTGACGTGAAGTATATCACTTAAAATAACTCGCTGAAATTATATGCAATGTAATATGTAGGTGAGATAAAGCATTTTCCCTTTCAAGAATCATCTTTCAAAGCTTTCATTAGATTTGTACAGACCTATACAAATTCAGCATTGCATAAGCTCACCTCTCTGTTGAGCTACATACCTAAATTTGTCTGTCTTTTTCAAGGATATGAGGCAATAGGAAAAATTTGTTGTTTAAATCAGGTGAACTGTGATTGTGACTCCCAAACTCAAGACAAATTAAACAAACTATCACTTGTGATCCTCAATTTCACATTTGGGAAACAGGACTGAGAATAGTACCTACCTTAGATTGAGAGAAAAATGGGACTAATATATGCAAAGCATATTTCTGACACATGGTGCATAGTAACAATATTATTATGAAGCCTTCCATAATAATATTATTATGGATAATTAATAATTATGATGGTGTGTCAGAGTTTTCAAAGCTGAAGGATAAACAAGGCACATCTTTCTTAATAAAATGTCCTTGATGATTTGGTAAATCAATTTTGTGTATATGTTAAAACATATTTGGCTAGAAAAAAATCAGTGTCCTGAATATTTAACACAAATGAGTGACTTAACAATTTATTCATGACGAAGACCTCTTCTACTGGGAAGTATTTTGGAATGAAGGAGTGAGAAATTCTCAACTGGGCAATCTAGTAACAGTCTTAAAAAAAAAAAAAGGAATAAATCCTTAAGTCTAACAAAAAAGAAACTAAGGGGAAAGGTGATAAACTTTGCCAATTTTTACACTTTATGTGGCATGTACCACAGATGACAAGTCCTTGCGGAGCTCTCACATTTCTGTATGTCTTGGGAACAGGAGCACAGCCAGGCTTTTGTTCTGAATGATCTGTTCAAGGACATTTATCCAGCAGGTAAAGACAATGTCTCTGCTAGGGCAAACATGGTGTTGATTTACTTGGTATTAAAAACCATCAGGATTTCCTTAGCTTGAGGCTTCCCTCTGATAATGCACTTCGCTGCATGTGCAAGCAGCAACTGCTCCGGTCATGATGCCTTTGGGAATTGGGGCTTGAAAAACTAACCTAAGAAAATGCTGGCATTCTGGTGACTGTTATTGCTGGAAGTTGTAAACTATCTAATTTCTCTCATGCAGAAGTCTTCTGTCCTGTGATAAGACTTAGGAAACTATGGCAAACTCAACTGATAACTTACAAGTAGGGTAATATCTTAGATCCTTCACAGTTCTTGCCCTACACATGATAAATCAGTTTAAAGGGTAAAGAACAATGAGAAAAAATATTTGCAACTACAGGAAAGATGTTAATGTCTTAATTATAAAGAGAACTTTTGTAAATCAGTAGGATAAAGATAAACCTATATAAAACATGGGCTAAACATATGCTTTTATAATTACCTCCTAAGTAAATAAAAATATAAGATGTATGTGGGAAAATATACAACCTTTTAATAATCAAAGAAAAATATATTTAACCACAAGAAACTTTAAACTGGGAAAAATGTTAAATAGCATTAACACTGAACTTCATATAGATATTGGGAAATTTTCTTTGTCATAACCAGCTGGAAGGAATGTAAATTGTAAGACATTTTTTGAAGTAAAATTTATAATGGTTTCTCAAAAAATGCAAAAATCTTTGATGCTATCATACTGTTCTAGAAATATTTCTTAAAAAAACAATTAGGCAAGATAACAGATTTAATTTTTAATTATTCTGTGCAGGGAAAAGACTATACATATTTAAAGACAAATGAATATTTAGTTATAATATAGTAATTGAGTATTACATGATGTATTAAAATAATTTAGGTATTTACTAAAGTAATTTAAATAGGTATTTAATAGGTATTTATTAATATTAAGTATTTACTAAGAAGGACAAGGTATTTTTATGTATCTTAAAGTGGAAAAAATTACAGAAATATTTATATAGTACTGTCTCAATTTTATTAAGAAAAGAAAAATGTATCTACACATATAATTTCTCATAAGGAATTTGAAAGCCTGTGATAAAAAAAATTAAGTGATTTATCTAAAATACAGGGCTCAAAGTAATTTTAAATGGATTTTATTTGTTGTCTAATATTTCTGTAACTGTTATGAACTTTTAACATTCTAAAATTAAAAATTAATTATCTTATCGTGATGTGTTCTCTGTTGGCTCTTCCTTAGCTCTATTTCCTTAGTAAGTACTGAAACCTCATCTGTTAATAAAGATTCATTCTTTGTTCTTATGTAGTTGCCAGTGTCTCTAGGTTAGTCTGCAATTTCCTTTCTCTCACATTTTAAAAACAGCTACTGCATGTTGTGCTCCTTGGAATCACAGAGCACAAGCGGGCAGCCTTTGATGGATGGCTCTGCTGTGTCACAGCCTCTCCAATACTACAGACCTCGTCCACTTCTCTCATCTTGTGTTTCCATTTTCTCTTCAGTCCTCTGATTGGAACACATGGCTTTCTCATCATCCTGGACATGGCTTCATTCCTGGCTCCTCTCCATCCAAGTCACCTGTTCTCACTTTCACTGGAGCTTTGTAGTCCCTCCCTTTTTAACACTGCAGAGAGATCATCACTCACTATAGAAAATGACAAAGTACAAAGAACCCAATCTCCCCATCTGTACCTTTCACTGCTACGAATACAGATTTTTGTCTTTATGTACTGTGAACACATATTAATAAAAAAATTCAACATTTTAAAATTTGACATGGATTTTTTTTCAGTGCCAGGGCCTCATGCATGTTAAGCAAGCCCTCTGCATGGATCTACAGCCCTGGCCCTCTTGGGAGTATCCAAGTGAAAGGCACTAGAGATTTAAAAGAAGGGGACAGATCATTTTAACAAGAAAGAGTTTCAAGTCTTTGCGGGCACACAAACTCAAAGGTCTACTTAGGTTCATGGTGGAGAGCACCTGGTTGTTCCCAGGAACCCACCTCCTCCAATTGTTGCTACAGGAGAATGTGATTATGCTCTGTTTTTTAAAATGCGAAATCCAGGAAATCTGGGTTTGTATATGAAATCATTTAATTTTCAGATACATTCAATTCACTTGAGTTTAACAATTATTTCTTCTAAATTAAATATTACAAATTACTCTGTAGTTGGCCAATTTGTTACCTCCCAAGAGACTGCCCCATCTCTGAGAGAGGAAGGAAGGGTCTTGTCAGCTTACCACCACTGGTGTGAATCTGCATTGGCAGTTTCATAGTTTTGCATTTATTGAAAGCTCACATACTTCTGAATGTTTTATTGAGTACTGATCAAAAAATTCTCATTGGTCTTCTATATTTTATCTTTTCAATGAAAAAAATTAATATTATCAGTTTAATAGTGTCTAGAATCCAGAGCCATACCATGAAATTCAGATTTAGTGTTTCAAAAGTGAGTCTCTCTTAAAGTCTTCACAAAAACTTGTTAGATCAGAATTTAGTACTGCAAATGACTACTTGGTATCTCATTTTCAGTGTGCAGGAAATTAGACTCAAGAATGTTTTAGAAATTGGAAACACTTTAGTGCTTTAAGGATTTTTAATGGATCTTCTTGGAAACTTCACTTTTGTTAAATATAACTAGCTGTAACACCACTGATACAATGTCAAAATTCTATGAGCAAAATACATTCTCTCCTTTGACCTGTAGCAACTGTACAATTCTATTCCACGCTGACAGCTGATTCTCACAAGACTTCTGCCATGCCAAACATAATCCATGACAGCTGATTCTAGCAAAAAGCAATCACTGCACACACTTCCTTTGGGCTAGTTTGAAAGAACCAAGAATGAAATATTATATATTTGATTAGACCATGCATAGAGATAGACTTTCATTAGCTCCAAACTTGGAATGACTAGAAAATATCTACTTTGAAAATTGATGTATTACATAGAAAATGCAGAAGAGAAATTTGATGACTTACGTACAAGTGTTCAGGCTTTTCTCCACCCATTTCTAGTGTCTTCTCTTTAACCCAAATGGGTATCTGGCTAACTTACAGCATTGCAAGTCGAAAGACTGAGAATGTTATTCGCAAACCTGGACGCGACCTAGGAGTCTACCTGTTAGTGAGCACTCCGGTTGATTAAAGAAGCACAGCTATATTTTTAGAGATACTTCCTAAGCCCTATCTCTTCACTAAACGCTGCCTATGTTAAAACTGTATTCACTTTGCATTCTCCAACCCCTTTATTTGTATACTATATAGTATTCATATCACTTTCAGAAAATATAACAATTTGCAGAAGACTGGATAAGACATAGGCTCCGTTCAATCTGCTTAGTGACTCATACTCCATATTAACCATATCTCCCCTTCTCTCTACTTCTCATCCAAGAAACTAGCTCCAAAAGATACTGGACATACTTCGGTTTGTCCAACAGAACACCATTTATATCACTAGATAAAGACATGCACTGAATACTGCTCCTTTCTCCTGTGTAAGAGTGCCTCTCTAGCCTCCCATGCTTCAGTACGGCCAGCACTTGAGAACATAATGAGCCCAACTTTCAGTCAATCTCCATTGCCAAAGGGCACAGTGACCAAGCCCCCAGGGAAGACGGCTCTAAAATTTATCTGCGTGGATCAGTTCGAGCTATCTCTGGAAGACTTCTTGACCCTGTCCCATCAAACCAATTAAGTGAGATCAGACTTCATGCATACGTTTCTTCAGCTTGACTTTCTCTCCTGGATTGTCACAGGCTGCTGTGGGTGGTGATTCTATTGTGTATCAAGGCTCCTTCAGTTGGATTCCTTGAAAAAGAATTCAGCACTGGGAATAAGAAACATCAACTGAAAAAGCTGGTTTATCTGAGAGTAGGTAAAAAACAGGAATCAATTATGTGTGTACGGATGAGTGCAAGCATGGAATAGTGCCAAATTTTTACTTATATGTGATACAACTGAGATACTGGCCACATCAGCTTAGCAAGTAGGTAAGCTTGAAGTGCTGTTCTTCACAGCAAAGAGAAATTAGATTCAGCGAGGGCAAAAGACTGTCACTTTTATATTCCAGTTTTCATTCAAATATAAATTTTGTTACATTATTATTTAAGTGTCTCATTTGTGTCATCTTCTCTTTCCTTTACCCATAACGTCTTGAAAACATACTTTTCATTTAAGAGCATATGGCAGACCATTAATAATTACCCACCTTCTCTGGGGGCATCAATGAAACTATATTTCTGTCTTTCTTTGGAATTACATATGACCATGTGATTGAATTCTGAACCACAGAACTTGGACAGGAGTGAGGTGAGCCATCTCCAAAGGAGACCCATTAAACCCTCTCCCGCACATAATCCTCTCCCTGTGTCACCCACATACCAGCTAAACAAGAAAAACTTGAAAGTCTGGGGAAACACTCAACCAGATGCAGGAAACTAGGTCCTTGAATTTCTGCTTATGAAGAGGTATCCAAATTGCTGCCAGAAAAGGGACAATCAGGTTGCACTATAGAATAAGAAATCAACTCACATGACCCCTCCTACAAGTCTGAAGATTCTAAAAAACATAAGCATGCAGTTTACCTTATACATAACACTTATCTCAATTACAATTACAGATAATTTCATTTATGTGTGCATTGGTTTACCTCCCTAAATAGCCTAGAAGCTCTTTAAAAGCAAGCCCCATACTTTGCTTTTCTTTACTGCCCAGCAAGTCTGCACTTTTGGCACAGTGCCTTGTAAGTAGCAGGTATTCAATAAATCCTGTTCACAGTATCAAGATGGAGGAAATGTGCAAACAAATTAAAATAAATTCTTATTGAATTGAATTATGGAAGCAAGAAAAGAAACCAAAAGTAAATCTTAGAAACCGTTTTCCATTGCTTTTCTTCCTCTGGTCCAAAACACTTCAAAAATATTTGGGAGCAAAACTTGGTGTGTTTCACAGGTGTTTGAATAAATCCATTAGAATCACAACTACCTAAAAAATGGCCTGTGATACTTTTATTCTCATATTATGTCTAGGTAACTGTTTTTTTCCTTTACTGAGTATAATGGTGTTGATGTGTGACATATTCTAGCAGACAGCCAATGTGACACCTGTATTGGCACCATTTGAATGTATGCTACTTCTGCCTAATTTGTTCTAATATCCAATAACTTTTTCCCAGCCGGACAGTCCAGATGTCACCTAATGCAACTTGCATCTTTATGTGAGCCCCTGTATAGAGGATTAGATCAACAATCCCAGCACAAAATGCTGAGAAGTAATCTCCCTTTGTCTTTTCTGACTACAAAGCCAAATCAATGCCAGCAAGAGTCTTTACGTGTTATTGCTCTTACTGTTAGTCAGTGCCAAAACAGAGCATCTTAGCAGGATTATGAGAAGCAATGTGATGTTTCAAGTATGTATGCTCCCAGGATAACAGGGTGCATTGCATCTCTTGTCTAGGATACACAACCTCCAGCAAATAAGCGAACCCAGTCTCAGAGCTGTCGCCATCAAAATACCAGGCTTTTGGACGACTCTGTCTCCTTCCCACTTAGAGTTTAATACAAAGTCAGGACATTTATATCAAACAAAAAATTAATGAGGAACAAACTTAGAACAGAAACACCATCCAAGTGACCACACAAAAAATAGAGGTCACAGGGGAACAGCTGACTTTCAGATTTGTACCTTAAATACTGTAGATACCCATAAAAGTCTGTTACTTGTTAAGGTTTTCTCTACCCAATGATAAACTGCCCTAGCAACACCTGTTCAGCAGGACTGCACAAAGTGAAGAAAGAGTTGCACCATAGACAATTTTCATGGACCTTTATCTACACATAGCAACAAATTTCGGTGCCTCAGTGTACTTTGTGTTTTACAGGATACTGTAGATTAAAGAGCTCACAAATTCTTGGCCATCCTCACTAAGAGGTAAAATGTACTTACCCTACCATTTAGTCTGGACTGGCCTGTGACTATTTGAGTAGTGTATACAGTGAAAATGATGCTATTCTAGCAACTTCTACTTGGTCTATGAGAGACCTGAACTTCCATGTAATAAGTTTGACAACCATAGTGGAGGAACAGTATGTAAAAAGTCCTAAAACTATTTGACAAGAAAGAGGGACAGGGCAAACCTAGTCTTAGAACTGCCACCATCAAAATACCAGGCTTTTGGACGACTTGAGTTCCCATCAGTCTGGCCAGGATTGCAGGTGGATATCACCAGGGGGTCCCACATGTCATTTTACAAGGGAGGAAAATCACTCAGCTAAGAAGTCCTGCTACAAAAATTTTTATATGTAATACAATGGTTGTTATTAAATAAGTTTGGTGGATATTTTAATGCAGCAGTACAATAAATAGTGAAAACATATATACATCAAAGTAGTTTGGTGACATGACCAAACATCAAATGACCCAACTGAAGAACAGAAATAAGAATCCACGTAGACACTTACACACTGCAGAGATAAGTCACCTTAAAGCTCGGCTAACAGAATTATAATCCCTCCAACACAGCTCAGCCACCATCCTTAGCTTCTGCTGACTGGCCTAGGGGATTTTTTTCCAAAGGCCATAAAATTAAATTAGAATTCACTGCTTAAGCGTAATGATTTCCCACTGTTTATGTGGGTTATCATTTACAACCAACTGGCATTTAATCAAACCACTATTTTTATTTTAGGACCAGAGGCCACAACGTTGTGTATTTTCTCTTCCTCCCTGTTGAGCAAAGCAGCTTCATCCAAGCTGTGAAGGGATATCAAATTGTTTATGAAAAGCCAGCACGAAGTATTGTTTTCAAACATATTTATGATTTCACACCAACTTAGGCAGGATTTAGTTCATTTTGTTGATTGACACATAATCTTACATTCAAATTTATAATAATAACAAAATCTCCAGGAGGAAAAGGAGGAATTAAAGGGACATAATTACATTCTGATACAAATTTACTTATAAAATCAGCCCTGTCCCCAATTCTGATTCTGCTGGGAATGAGGCATAGAGTATGTGCTTTATTGCCCCACCAAGGGAGTGACGTCTGTTCGGCACAAGTTGAGTCTTCTCATAGCCATGCGCTCATTCCAGCCCTACGCCTGGCCTAAAACCTCTTCCCTTCTTCCTTATTTGTTCTTGAAATCAGGACTCATTCAATGTCTGTAATGCCCATCCTGTGATTGTTTGCCCTGAACATCTTCTCCTTCTCCTTTTGAAAACTGCTGATCTCCCTCCATGGAAGCTCTGTCCCCTCCCCACCCCAGTTCCAAACATCTGCACAACTGCAAGAGAATGACTCACAGGAGAACCAAACACATCTGTTGTCCTACTACCATGCACAGCAATACTAACTTCTTCACCTGAAACCCTTCCTCTCACACCAAAGTGCAGAATTTTCACCTCTGAATAGCCATAGCTATTCTCATGTAAAATTAACATGCAATAAAGATATACTTCCCTTGCTTGATGAATTGGAAGTGGCTTAAAGCAGGTACCCTATTCTTTTGCTGTAATATGAAGCACAGTGTCTTCTTTGCAGGTAGCAGGTATTTAGCAAGTGGTGTTAATTCCTGAAACATCTGTCAAAATATTAAAATAAACAGAGAACTGAGAGGAGTTTCTCTTCCCTTTGATAAACTGTAATGACAGTGCAAATGCAAATTTGGTGATGCACTAGTTGCTTACTATGAAAATCACATATGCAATCCCTCTTCTACCAGGGTCTCTTGATTGTGCTGATGCTGGGAAAAGGGCACATTTCTGCCTACTGAATAACTGTTTCATTAATGTTAGGTTTGCAACATCTGTGTGATCTGAGCCGTGGCATAACCAATTTCACCTAATAAGCTGTATCTGATAAGCCCTATTAATTAATTTATCTGAAAGAATTCATTGGTTTCCAAATCTTTTTAGAGTTCATATGACAAATTTTTCAAAAATAAATAAATCTTTATAGTATTATGGGTGAAATACTAATTTAATAAAAGGTACAATAAGTAAGTAGGATTTTTACGTATACGGGTAATCTCAGTGCAAGGAAATGTACACTTTTTTTATATGTGCTAGTAGCTATCATGGTCTTGCCACAGCTGTTAGAAATTACAGGTTTTCAATGGCAAGCATCAGCCATCAGTATAATTATTATTATTTTATCAAAAACAATCACAGGGAGTATTTTAGGCTGACAAAAGCCTTCTAGGGCTTTGTTTATTCACTGCACCATATATTCTGCCCTCCATGCCAACTGAGTTAAAGTTCTCTTCCTCCTGATTTAAAACCTGTTATTAGGGAAAGCAAAGGTTCCCATCTTTAACACAAAGTAAGATTGGTGCTTGGACAGGGAGAGCACCAGGCTCAGGGTGTAAATAAAAGAGAGCACAACCTGAGAAGCCTTATTCAGCGGGCTTTCGGCAGCATTCCCAGACAGAGATTGCAGTTTACTCCGCAAGGCAGTGTGGCAGTGGGCAGACACTAGGAGGAGTGAACTGACAACCTCAAACATGAGGCTGACAGCGCAAGGAGGTCGTGCCTGCTATCTAAGCAGCAGTCACAGCAAAACCTGCTCCCTCTGTGGCCTGGACATTTCACTTCTGATGAAGTGAGATTACTGTCATGAAAAGTCTTCATGGCACAAAGGGACCTTTCGCTCCTTTAAACTCTCCAATGCACCCGAGAAGAAGGGATCCGGCAAAGGCAGAGCGTTCTGTGATACAGTGCCCAGGAGGCAGGAGACGGGGCACAAGGACTTGCTGAAGAACAGCTGCTGGGCAGAGACCTATCAGCTGTGCGGTGGGTTGTTGAAGTGAGGCGCGTCTAGCAGTGCAGGTTGTAGCCACAACCGCTGGCAAGTGTCTTATACTGAGCATTATACACTGATATTACACACACTTTTGGTGTCCAATTAAGTCAACAGCAGGATAGGGGATGGGAGGGGTTTCATTTCTTCAAGATTACTCAGGAAAATAGAGATGTTTCACAATTGCTCACTGAGTAAAACAGGAAAGAAAGAAAAAAAGAGCTCCAAAGCCCCTTAGTCTATGTTTTTCAAAGAAAGTTTAAATATTTCTCTTCATGGTCTGATGTGAAGCCTCTCAGGAGCTAATGCTACAGAATACGAATGCTAAGCCCCCAAGGCTGTAGTGTAGTATATTTAATCTTATAATATGAAGCTGCATGCCATATCTGGCTCAAAATTCATGAATAACAAATTGTAGTGCTGGGTGAGCTCTTGAAATGTGAAGCTCCTTTTCAATATGAATTAGCTAGTCTTTTAGTAGAGTTGTACTGTTAAAATGTGATCATGATTTTAAAGATGAGATTTTATTTATGTGTCTAGCACTACAGAATAAATAACCCATTTGTACTACACACTGAAATCCCTAAATTTGTCAAACATTACCACCAACAGTTTCTGTTGATTATATTAAAATATAATGTACATCACACATTTCAAACTTATATTCGCTACTACTATCTGTACCTTTCAGCAGCCTTCCACTCAGTACTACACCTCAAATAGAAAGTTTTATTTTAGGCTCAAACCTGGTCCTACCTAGAAACCACAGACTTGCCCAGAAGTTGGAGAAGGATGGTTCTCAGGAAAATCAGAGTTTAACTTCATTAATTTCAAGAAAGTATGGGGAGGTTTTCTACATATCTTTTCAAGGCCAAATGGAAGAACTATTCTATAAGGTCATTCATGAATATTTAACCTAGTCAAATTTGTACCTTTTATTTCTACAGTCCAGTGGTCACAGCATTAATTTCCCCTGCAAATTAACCTGTAGACTTTTCTCCAAATGGCCTGATTCTAAAACTAGCAATCTTTTGCCTTTCTAGTTTTTTAATTTAAAAATCTATGAAAAGGCTTTGGAAAGTAAAATCCACACAGTATAATAGTAGACAGGTATAGCATTCTCTTAGTTTCAGAAAAATACTCTGAGAAATTGACGATAAATCAAACTTTCTAAAAACAACCTAAAAGGAAAGGAATGGGGGGAGAATCTGACACCTTCAAAAGTAAAATCTGAAATAGAAAAACATTTCACATAAAAAAAAAAAATAGCACAAGCTTTAAAGACCCTGCAGTCAGCAATGAGGAGTTAAACTGTGTATTACTCAATTTATATAAAGAGACATGTAGCAAATATCTAAAGTGCCTTAAGATATAAAATAGTTATTGTTGGCAGTTTGATGAGATTCATACTCTGTAGAGAGGAATTGCAAAGCCAATTTGTTATATCAAGGTAAATCTGAAATAAGTGTTCAAATTTGCCCAGAGCACAAGGAAAAAAAAAAAAAAAAACTCAGCTCTCACCCTCCTCTTACATAGAGGACAGGCACGCCATGCGTCCTTCCCGCAAACTGCCCTCTGCAGAGACGATTCACATGCCCAGCATGGCCCTGCAGCTCACACTGCAGCTGCTTCACACTTACCTAAGTCACAACCCTGAACAGAGAGGAGACAGAATCACCATTTAACCGGAAGAGGACAGGAATGCCATGCCGACAGTACCACAAGGTACTGCTAAAGACAAGAGTGTTCTTTCCATCAATAATTTTATTTCTCTGCTGAATTGGGCTTTTGATAGAAGAAAATATACTTTGGGACAACTGAGGAAATTTAGATTGCTTCAGTTGTTAGATGACATTGTAGAACTACTGTTAATTTCTTAGGTGTCACAAAATACTGTAGTCACATATGCTAATGTGCTTACACTTAGGAAATGTATGCGGATGTGAGCAGGGCTAGGACTAGGTAAAAAATAGGAAGCAAGCAAAGAAAAAAAATAAAGCCAATGGAGGAAGATGTTAAGTTTTATGAAGGTTTCACAATTTTAAAAATGTCAAAATATAACAATGTTGGTGTAAATAGAAAAAATATGATTATAGACGTTCTGGGTTGCACATTTTATGACAACAATTTGTAATTCCGAATTAGTGCCTGGTTCTTTATTTTGAAAGATCATACAAGATCAATTCAGCATGCAGTTTCTGGCTTATACCTGTCTATTGACCACCTTAGCTCTCAATTCAGTGTGTGCTTTTTCTAAATTATAACTACTGTGGTTTAGGTCTAAACTGTTCCCCAAAAGTTCCCTGTTCAGAGGAGGAGTCTGGTCAGAGTCTGGGTCCCCGGGACATGGCGTGGAAGGGTGTATTCTCAGCGCCCAGCTCCTCCTCCTCCCCCCTTCCTGGCCAGCACCAAGGGAGCAGCTTTCTCCTCCGCCAGGCCATTTCTCCATTGGTACCTGCCAACCATGGGCTGAACCAAAATGAAACTGTAAGTCAAAACATATTTCTCTAAGTTATGGGTATTGGGTAGTACATCTCAGCACTGCGAAAACTGACAACGCAATACAGTGTGATCAAACATTTAACCATTGGCACTGCCTGTAGCCATGGCAAACTCCTTGAGCTACACCCGAGGTGGTAGGTATTGGTAGTCTATACAAAACTCAGTACAGAAAGGTTAGTGAAGAGGAGAGTCTCTGCTGCAGTTAGTACTATAACTTGATAGATTTTCATCACTTCCATTATACTTGCCTCTCTCTTGGGCAGTATAGTAAGATGATGAACTTACAGGGGTGAGTCAGGATCTAATCTTGTAGGGTTAGAGTGTATTTACCCTTATTAGCCATGGCTGCTACAATTGTTCCTTTATGTTATAACCAACCCAAATAAGCACTAAGAGACACTCTAGTGAATCTCTAAGGTTTTAGTTATACTCTGTCTTCTCCCATTGTGGCGCAAGTACTCTGCTGTTCCTGGTAATCAGGATCCACAGCGGCTGCCTCTAGCTGCATGGTAACTTGCTTTATCTTTGCTAGTTTATCCACTAGCTTAAAAAGACAAAAGTGGTCACATGATAGTTGAAGCTTCCAGTTCACTATCTTTACTGTGTCTTCTAGTGGCAGTGCCCTCTCTGCCATGGGAATCAAGATTTCTACATCAGAACGTCAGGCATCAGGAGGAAAAGCTCAAGTTGGTAGCATGGCTTATTGAGAGCAATGGAGAGAATAAATGAGTATACATCCATCCTTTGGTTCTAGTACCAAATTCCCCTTTGCTTTCATTAACAGGCTGGGACTCTGAGAGCTCTGTCACACCTGGGAGCTGGTAGGGGATAACAACTTGCCATTTCAGCTCAGGGACTGATATCAGCCTTCTGTTTGCCACTTCTTGCTTTTCTTAAGTACAAATTAAGCAAAACTCTTCTCAGCATCTCCTCTGTTTCATCCATAAGCACACAATTAGTCATGGTGACAAATCCCTGCAAGGGAGGTTACCATAGCTGCCATTCTGGCTTTGCTGCCTGTCACATTACCCTGCTGCACTCAGGCTAAGTTCTGCTGGTTGATCCGCTGCTCTTTTAGAATATACATCCCACTGAGACTACAGAGCAGAGTTAAATGACACTATCCACTCTCACCAATGACTTGATATGAGAGGGTGACAATTTCAGGGAGTTCTTCTCAAAAAGGCAAGTCCCCACTGGGATATTCCTCAATGTGTTAATGAAGGAAGGTTCTTCAGCCCTGCCAAGGAGCACAGAAAGCTGTAAGTTCTTTCTATCACAGTCAACCCAGTCTAACTTTTCTCTCCCCAAGCCTTCAAATCCCTTTCTTAATACTCTGCAGGGCAGTTCTAGCATCTCCACCTCATTAACTATAAGCCATTGTTGTATATGAGCTTCAAGGAGCCATTCTAGCAGCGTATTAGGGCCAGCTCCACATGTTCTTGCCAAGACATTAAATTGTAAGTCACAGGAGAGTTGCTCTCATGCCAACACATTCTTCCTTAACCAGCTTCATATTCCCTCTTGGGTGCAGTTCTTCCAAGATCCTCTCTGCGTGTGCTTGCCCTGTGCCCCTGGGCACATATTAGCTAGATCTTACAGTTCTTACAGTGAGCACACATTTCCTCCTAGGCTGTGCTATTATCTGATACCAGTTAATGATCTTGAATCAAGGAAGGAGGTGAGAAGCCAATGCTGAGCAACTAGGCATCATTTGTCAGGCAGCTACCACAGTTTTTCAAGTGAAAGAAAATAGCTCACTTCTAGAAAACTGGAAGAAATGATTTGTCCTGAGACAGTATAGAAAATCTGGGAATCAGCAGTTCTTAGGTTATCTATCCAAATATCCCTATTTTCTTCTTCTTTTTTGTGGTACCAGGAATCAAACTCAGGACCTCTGGCTTGCCAAGCAAGCTTTTCTGCCACTGAGCTATATCCCCAACCCCAAAATGTCCCTGTTTCAGACCCTAAAATCTGGGTCTTTTTTTAACAGAACCTGAGATTTGGAGTGATGACTTTAGAAATTATTCACTGATCCTCACTTTTAGCTTTGCTGCTTGTTGCTGCAGGGAATTCAGGTCTCCTAATCTTTACAGTGAAGGTTTCTGATATTCACAGTGTTCCTTGAGTTCACAGCTGGATAAGCTGAGCCTATCAGTTTTGTTTTACAAGGCTTTTAAATTTATTAACAAAAGCTGGCTAACTTCATAATCCTTTAAGATCCATAATCCACATACTACTTAAGTATTACCTGAAATGTAAGCCATTCCCTCACCTTCTTTGCATGTTCCGTTCCACCATTCCAATCAGTATTGGGATGTGTGCTTACTAGAGAGTTAGCAACACTCTTCTTGTCAGCCATGCGGTCCTTTGACTTTCAGCTGGCAAGTTGACCTAATTCAAGATTTTACTACAGTGGTGGGCTTCGCAGGACCATATCTGGTACAAACCATGTTGCTCAGATTCTCCAATAAAACCAGACACTGAGACCAGTATCTTTGTGTAGTTAATTATAAGAAGTGATTCCAGGGAGATAGAATTGAATAAAAGAATAAACAAGGAAGGAGGAAACAGCAATTTAAATACACATAACTAAACTGGTTGAGATAAATAATTCAAATGATTCAGAATTTTCTGCTCAAGATCTGGGAGGACTGATCATTTACTAACTGGACACCAAACCCCATGGCTCAAGGACTACCTCTCAGGTGGCATTTCCCACACTTGCTGCACATTGGAATCACCTGGAGAACTTTTAAGACTCAGGATGCCTATGCTGTGTCAATCAAATGAGAATGCCCAAGGGTAGTAGTCAGTATTTTTTTTTAAGATCCTCAAGTGGCTGTGATATATTATGTATAAGTTGTTTGTTTGTGAACAACTTCCCCTGGGAGAGTTAGGAAATATTAACCCCAGTTCAAGGTACAAGCATATAGCAGTAGAGCTAAGAAGGTTTCCACAGGAAGTCCCAGTCAGCAGTGGCAGAAAAGCCCCCAAAGAAAGCAACAGACAACAGGGGCAGTTGAGGGAGGAGAGCGGTTACCATACTCCATTGATGCACAACCACCTGCTAGCAAAAAAGCAGACTGTGAAGTTGTAGAGCGGAGTGCAGGTATCCGACAGGCTGATGAAGCATTTATGGTAGGCTTCGGTTGTGAGGTAATTTGCCAGTCTATTACTAAGGAGTTAATGAAAGAGAAGAGGCCACAGTAAGAGGGAATAAACACAGTCACCTGTGAAAGGGAAAGAAAGGCCCTCCTGGTGAACTAAAGTGAAAGGCAGAGCAAGCAGCAGACAGTGCGACACGGCAATCCTTATTCAAACCGGCGATAGACTCTTTTCCATTTAGGACTCATTTAATCTTCAGAGAGCAAATATGAGCTAAAACAGAATGAGTGAAAGCATCTCTATGGAGCAGTCACACTAATAAACCAGATTTTAAAAGATTAGTAAAACAAACCAGTAGGTTGTGCATTTAGGGGCCTTTAAATAGCTCAGAGATACCCAACAAGTTCAAATTATGTTAAAACAAAGAAATAAATGAATAGGCCAGTTTAGAAAAAGAAATAGATTTATAAACTAGACATCTAGACTTTGACTGATATATCTTAGCAAAGTGGTCCAGTTGCAGAAGTTGTGCCTACCCATTATTTACAAAAACAGTAATCAGAAGAACAGCTTGATTCTAGTAGATTGACACAGCACTCCACAGCCCATCCTCCCTCTCACTGAATCACACACACAAAAGCCAACCCCACAACCAATTACCAGGTGAGAACTCTGGAAACAAACCAAAGAACACAGTTTGTTCAGGAAGAAAAAAAATTAAAGAAGGAACCAATTTGTAATCTTTTTTTCTTCTTATTTAAACTTTTCCCCAAGCACAGCCTTCACTTTGCAGAGAGATATGCCATTGTGGGCTTTGAACACTGTGATAGAAAACTCATCTTTTTGGCCAAAAGAATATAAAAAGGATCCTCTGCTGGAAGGATAGTTTGGTGCGGAGGTTCTGAAGGAAAGAAAGCTCCGAAAGAAGAATGCCCAACACTATATATAAATCCATGCAAGACTCTTCCTAAGCCCTCTGTAATGCACACATTAGAGAGCTTAGAGATCTTCACTGAAACATGAATGGCTCCCTACAGAAGACACAAATGGACCTTATGCAATGAGCCTAGCCAGGCTGATTGCTACAAAGAAAACACTAATATATTTCAGAGGACCATAACAAGACTCAGAATCTGCAGAGTAGGATGCAATCCAAAATCACTTGACATAGAAAGCAGAAAATGTGACAAAAGCTCAAGGGAAAGTATAACCAAGAGATAACAACCCCAAGACAGCCTAGATTTTAGACCTATCCATCAGTCTTTCAGCAGCTATTACAACTAAATTCCATGAGATAAAGGAAACATTTGAAATGAATGGGAAGAAAGGTATTCTCAGTAGAGGATAGAAAAAGAACACAATAGAGATTTTAAAACTGTGAAATACAATGACTGAAATGTTTCTGAAACTCCTCAGATAAACAAAGCAGTTTTAGAGCTGTGAAGAAAGGTGAAGGATTTACCACCTGAGCTCAAGAGCTGATATAAACCTGTGGTAATCAAGACAGTTTGGTATTTTGGAAAATCTGTTGCATAGATTAATGAAGCAGTAGAGGGAAAGAAAAAAATGAATGTATAGAAATATCAGTTACTTTGCAACAAAAGACCCAAGACAAGTCAATGGAGAAAGAGGATACTTTTGAGCCAGTGATTCTGGATATCCAAAAATAGGGGTGGGGGCAACACTCACTTTACACAATAAACCTAACTCAAAATAGTTATAAGCACTAAACATAAAATTTTAAACTGCAAACCTTTAGAAAATTATTCTTTCTTGAAGTACATGGGGATTTTTAGAATACTGAAATCATAACATATAAAAGAAAAATATAACTTAGATTTTATCAAAATTAAAATGTTTTACTCTCTAATAGATAACTACTGCTGAGAGGTACTGTTGTACACCCTTGGTTGGGGCTCAGGAGTACGCAGAGCGACAGAAGCCTATCTTAAAGGTTACTGCATTATACGAGTGCCTTAAAGCACACATTCACAGTGATGGAAAAATATTAGTAGATGCCTGGGGTGAGTGAGGAGAGGAGTGGCCATAAACTGAGAGTGTGAAGGAGTTCTTTTGGATAATAGACCTATTTTTCTCTTGAATAATAGTTTCGGGAATCTGTAATGTTAATAGTCATGGAACTATACTTCCAGAAACAAGTGCATTTACTATGTAATAATTTTTAAATAAAAAAACTATCCCCTAGAGTGACTACTCAAATAATATCCCAAGCCATTCCTGTACTTATGCACAGCATGCCCCCCTTTGCTATACTATGGTCAACACTGATAGAAATTTCTAAATATGCTCCAATCTGAGAAGTGAAGGTTGAATCTTAATGTTTTGATATGTATCACTTTAATTCTGGTATTGTTATCTTTTTATATGCTGATTGTCAATTTATTTTGCTGTGTTGTTTAGAGAGAAGGGTGTGTGTATGTGTAATGAGTGGATGGGGGAACCCTCCACCTGCCTATTCATATCTCTTCCTCATTTCCCCTGCGACAAAAAATGTTTACATTACCTCCTTATCAAATAAGGACATGAAAAATATTAAGTCATTAAATTTAACAGGATTGTTAAACATTGATGCGATAACTGGAAGTAAACTTATAAGTATTCTTAAAAAAACAAAAGATCATGGATGAATATCAGCATTAAGTCTATGAAGTCTAAGATAAACAATGTCTAGTGAAGGCATGGGTTTAGTATTATTTTAAAGGACATGGATAATCAACAGAAGTGGGAAACAGTGGCTCCCAATGAATAGCATGCCCTTGATTAAGTTAGCAATCCTTACCTGCCACAAAATGTCTCCCCACTTGGTACTGACACTAGAATGCCAGGTTCCAAGATACAAGAGGCCTATTGCTAAGAATAATTTCCTCTAGTGTGAATGTGAGTTAAAACTTTAGCCAGATTAGAGCTCCTTTCTCATATTCTTCTTTCGAATAGGTATCTAGATAATATCTAGAATATTGCTTTATTTTTGTTCCTCAGGCTAGAATTTTAAATTTTTTTTCCTACTAATTGGTACATTTTTGCTGTATTAGTAGATATGCTCATTGTGGGGATGGATCCCTGTACTTAAGGCATCTCAATTCTTTCTACTTCCCTTTGAGCTCCTGTCCTTCCCTGCTCCCTCCACCTCTGGATTTCTAGATTCTCTTTTCCTTTGCAAAAGATCTACCTTCCTGTCTCCTACTATCCACCTTTTATGTTTCTCTTTGTATCATTTGTACTTTGAGTTTTTCACATGAGAAACTACCCAGTTTTTAAGCATATGTGCTTGATTTATTTCGCCTAACATTCTAGTCTCAAGGTGCATCCATTTTCCTGCAAATGCCTCAGAACATTTCTCTATGGCTGAGTAGCAGCCCGTTGTGTATACAGGCCATACTTTCTCTTTCCATTCATCTGTTGATGGCCAAATAGGCTGCTTCTATGATTTAGCTATCGCCAGTTGTGCTGCTATAAACACAGGTATGCATGCATCACTCTAATAGATATTTTTAACTCTTTCTACAAGAAACCTTGAAGGGAGATTGCTGAGTTCAGTGGAATTTCCACTGTTAGTTTTTTGAAGAGTCTTTTCCCTGTTTTACACAGTGGTTGTGCTAGTTTACATTTCCACCAACAATATAAAATGGTTCCTTTCTTCCTGCAGGCTTGCCGGCAATTCTTGTTTGATTCCTTGGTGATATCCATTCTTTCGGAAGTAAGATGGAACCGCAGTGTTGTTTTAAATTTTGTGTCTTAAAGTTTTTCTTGAGAAAACAATACTACAATGCCACCCTCCTACCCCTTGTTCTGCAGTGCTGGAGACCAAACCCAGGGATGCCTCACCGCTGAGCTCCATCCTCAGCCCTTTTCAGTTGGAGATAAGGCGTCACTCGTTAGCCTCATCCTAACTTGAGCTTGCACTCTTCCTGGCTCAGCGTTCTGAATAGCTGGCAATACAGGTGTGACCACCTGGCTTGTCCTCTTCATTCCTTGATCATAGCATTTCAACCACTGTTTTTCATCAATCTGAAGTGAACGAGCCTGATTTGTACTCCTCTTTCTTTGTAATTGGGGTGTTGGTATCTTCACAGTCTACTAGACCAGGCTAGCCAGTCGAGCCAGCTTATTGATGGAAGTAGCTTCATTGTCCTTTCTTGTTCATGGGAGGGATGCACCAGGTAGAAGATGATAGAAGGGACACTGAAGCCACTTAACAATAAACTTCACGTGCATTGCCAGCTGTGACTGCTAATGTAATGCTAAATCAGAATAAAATGTATTCCTAACAACTATAATAATATTAAACCATAGAACAAACAAAATGAAATAAATTAGACTCTTAGTTAAAACAATAAAGCACTAACAAAACATGTTTTCATCTTTAAAATATAATAATATGAGTAAATATACATTCTTTCCATATCTACATAAATTAGAATAATTAAATGTTTGGGGAATACTTTCAACCTAAATATTTATTCAGGGAAGTGAGTTACTTGTAGTTTGTATAAACAATTTATTTAGATATAACGTTCATTTCTAAGTAGTACAGTAATGATATAGAACTCTTTGCAGCTGAATTCTGCAATTGTCTATAATGTTTGCCATGTTAGATCATATTCCTTTCCCTTACCCTGTAAACATTTTTAATGAAGAATTTAAATGCATGCAACCATATGTCTCTTTTCTAAGCAACAGCTACTCAAAGGAAACAAAGTCCCCTGTGATCCGTTAGTTTATATATTAAGTAAAATAACATCCTGAGGAAGATTCACAGTGGAACACCTGATGGATAAAGTAACCTTTACTATATTTCATGCAAATATGAACACTAGGATATTTACAAAGTTACATTATTCAAAAAAGAATAATTATACATTTTTGCTAGAAAACTGATGTCAGAGATTAGATTCACATCCAGGCATTAAACTCAGTATGATCCGCAAAAGAAACTGCATGTAAGAGGAGGATTTAAGAGAGAGCCTCACGAGAGCATCTGTTATTGTAAAGAATGTGCTAAGAGACCAGCTGTCTTCGAGGGTGTGATTTCTGCCTCCAGGTGAGTGACACACAGACACGGAACTGAGTAGCTCCTTTGCTTTCCTTACAGTCTCTTCCACAAAGCAAGGCTGCTATTCGGAATTAGTACAGACATTTTGTGCAATAAAAAAATTAGAAAACATAAAACAACTTCAGTCTGGACCCGCCTATTTTACATAGGACACAAATATCACTAGCAGGCAGAAGAAAACCTTTTACAAGGGCCACAAATATTTCAGTAGAATATTGTCTTGTGGGGACAACTTCATTTTAGTAGTTGATTCTTTTCTGATAAGTCTCTTCATATGTTCACATTTTTCTAAATGGCATAGATATAGTTTGATGTGCACTAAAGTTGAATTTTCTTAACTTTTAAGTGCATATCTATATCTGAGAAGCATCTCTAATTTGAAAAAGACTCAAAACTTTACCTCTTTGTTGATCTGCTAGATGTAGTAGCTCCTTTTAAAAATCTTTAACTTTTTATTTTAGAGAGCATAACAGTAAAAGAACACTAGCAAAATACAAACAAAGCAAATCAAGGACATTAAAGATGGTACAATGTTCCAAACCAAGTAATAGGGATTAACAGTGGCTGTTATATCACATATGGTTATCTTCAGTGAAGTTGCTCAGATTACCAGTGGAGCAAAGCAAAGCATTTTGTCATAGTTAAATCTTGGAAACAACCCAAATGCCCATCAACTGAGGAATGGATAAAAAAGATATGGTACTTTTACACAATGGAGTATTACTCAGCTATAAAAAAGACAAACTCAATGTTTTTATGGTAAATGGATGCAAGTAGAGACCATACACATAAGTGAAATAAATCGTACCCACATGTGTAAACATCACGTTGTCTCCCTAGTGTAAGAACCTGAAAGAGTGAATAAAACCCAAAATGTACAATAGATAATAGGACAAAGAAAGAAATTGCTCAGAGGAAGGAACAAGTGGGATGAGGGAAAGAAGTAAAAGAAAGTACTAAGGCATGAAATATAGGTAGACAGATAGCTGGCATAGCTGCACTGCTGATGTCTGGTAGTTTATTAAGGGGAACAGTTAATGCTTACATTTTGTTATATATATATTGACCGATATAGTACCTCCTAACATTCACTATCACAGTTTTAAATGTTCAGCCACTGAAATTAGACTTTTACTGCTATACTGTTTGAAATATGGCATGCTTTTTCTTTGATAATATTACTCAAATATTGCTTATATAAGTATTGAAATTTATTCCTTGGACAATGTTATTGATCTGCCCTGAATTTGTACCTATAGATCTCCAACTACTCTATCATGACAGACCTGGATAATCTTCCAGTTCACAAAACACTTTCCCACTGTCACATCCACATTCATCATCTTTAATCTCTTTTTAAACACAATAATATTGAGCTGCCTCCAGCCAACTCTGTAATCAAATTTGTCTTTGGCACAATATATCTAGGCATTCAATAGCATAAATTTTTAAACTAAGGTTGGTAAGAATCTCTCTGACTGCTGAGGATAAGGGAGATTGACTGAAACAGGGTTTGCAAACAGAAGAAAACAAGAGCACTAGAGTTGCCTGCAATCCAAATAAACCATTGTGCTATCTGCAGAAATCAATACTATAACATACCACTAGAGGGGTTAAAAGAAAGCTCAACATTAACAAATAAATATTAAATTGAATACTGGTGACTCTATAACAAAAACATATGATAACAGAAATTTTCAAAAATGAGCATGACTAATTATTTTCCTGGTAATGTCATTATCACCAACTATTTTTCCTTCAAAGTAAATGTAATGAATATATTACACTATAATACAGTATACTATATACAATATACTATAACACAGTATAATACACTATAACAACAAAAGAATGATGACACTACTTTGTTTTATAACATCACCTACCTCTCTACTTTCAGTTTTGACCAATGATAAATTTTGTTATTTGCTAAGAATGTACTAAGTTATAACCAGACAATGCACACACAGTTTTTATTCAGTTTTATAAGTGAGAGATACAAGTTAAGTGTAAATTTTATAAATGTTTACAGTGTATGAGAGAGAAAAGAAACAAAACAGAAATAGTCACACAAGGAATGAACCATAAGACATCATGATAAGATTGAATTTCATGATGCAAAGAATCTGTGAGGGAGAACTCAAGGGGAGAGGAAGCTGGCACCATGGGCTTGGTGGAGAGGAGAGAATTAAATGACTGGAATGTGAGAAGATTTTGAAGCAATCAAAATAACCCAAGTGGAGAACAACAGTTGGGAGAATGCTGAACAGTGAGGCATTAAATAAACATTATAAATGTATTCGTTCCTTTTGGAACGAATACAACCATAAAATACCAGCTGACTTTACAAAGGCAAGAAGTACGGTTCACTCACAGTCCTAGAGATTGCAAGGGAGTGGCATCAGCCTAAACTGAGCTCTGGTGGGGCCACTCTTACCTGGGTGACATCATGTGTGTATCAAGAAAGATCACATCTCAAAATAAGAAGTCAGAGGAAAAAAAGTCTGAGGCCCCACAATCCTGTCCACGAATGCCCCCCGCTAACCCAGAGACGATCTACTCAGTATCACCTCTAAGTGTCCTACTACTTCCCAATACCACCGTGCTGGAAACAAGTCTCCAACACCCCAAAACTGTTAAGTGGGACAAGTAACACCTAAATCATACCAGGAAAGAAAAACAGCACAGGATTAACCTTTTGCTAAGGATGATATTTCAGGTAGATGGATAATAGAGAAATGTTCCTACAAATACGTGTATCTATTAAAAGAAATACATAGGACAGCAAATGAAATTTATAGTTACTATATTCAGTTGAAATTTTAACTACACAGGATAAAACTATTATTGAACGATAATGTGGGCTCTGAAAATTTAGTGAAGTAAAAATCAACTTCATGGCTTCATTTTGGTTACTTCAGATAGTGAATCCACTGAGACTCTCTGGTATTACTTAAATTGCTTTAATCAAGCCCATGAGAATTTAGAGTTTATTAAAAGCTACCGGTCTCATGATTTCAGTACCTTTATCTGAGAGTGTGAACATGGACACGAAGTTGCCCCTTCCATTTTGCTATATTACTCTTTTACTCCTCTGTGGTCATGAGATAGGTGTGAGTATTTTCCAACGCTACCCTTTTCCCACAGAAAGAGAGACACAGACAGAGGCAGAAATCAAAGCCCTAGAAGGTAGTGATACAGGGGGAAAAACGCCCAACCAGAACAATATCTGTGACAAGTTCATGTTCTCTAAAATTAAAGAATGAATTTTAGGAACAACAGTGGTTAAGAGCAGAATATGAGAGAGACCAAAGAGGGGCCCAAGTGGGTTGCACAGGGAACCTGTCTTTTCTAGGGCAAAACCGTGAGGGGAGATGGGCCCAAGGTGGGGGAAAATGGGAAATCACAAGGTGGGCATGAGGTGGGACAAAACAGTGGTCAGGCAATAAGAGCTGTTCAGGTAAAACTGATTAAATCAGGATCAGATGGGTACACGAGTAATGTAGCAAGCAGGCAGGAATACAGAACGGGGGCTTTTCCTATGAGCAGTGGGGACAGGGACTCTGCAAGGTGATCCATATCCATTTAGAATATCAATCCCTGATGTCCATCCCTAGGGAGTTACGTGGGTGCATTTGTTTAATCTTTTGCCTTGAGGTCTGGCCCACAGAAAGTGTGTCTCCATTTGCAAGGTATCTTGTCTTCCATATTGGCTCCTTGGAGGGCCCAGCCCCATCTGACTGCCTATAATATTTCTATCTAACTCAGCTGCCTATAACAATAGTATACAGACTCCACTGAGTAAATAATTATTGAATATTAATTACCTTTTATGTTCTTTGTACCAGGTATGTGTGAGATCCAAATAAAGAACAGAGATAGCTTATCTTCCCTAAGATAACTGATTAGAGATGTCTAATATTCAGTACACAAGAGGTTGTGGGAATTGAGTAATCAGGGAAGTGAATTCCACACAATAGGAAAAGTACAAAGTCATAACAGTGGAATAGAACTGATAGTGTTACAAGAAAACTGAGAGGTAAAGCTCAGCGAAGGGAGGGTATTTTTGGTGAGACAAGTAGAGATAATGAGGCATCCCTTGGCCTAAACAACATGGAAGCAGATTTTGGAAGCTATGGAAAATAAGTTAATGGAGAAGAAATGATATATAATATGAAAGAAGACTTCGAACCAAGATTTGGACTCTGGTAATGGTAAGGAAACTATGTTTCTTTTTCTTAAATAGTTCAATGTCAGAATGATAAAAGGATTTGAGAAGATACAATTAAGTATAATTTGTTAAACACTGATTATTTAAAAGAATACTAGAAAAATTATGCTAGAAATTCTGTCTTCTGGATGTCCAGGAATATAGTTGAAATAAAAATTGAAAAAGAATTTGAAAACTGCTTCTGAAACTCCTGATACGAGTCTACTTTTCTGAGGTTGCCCTTTGCTCCAGTATCCAGATCAGCCCTGATTCAAACTCAAAACCTATGTGACTGTCGAAATCTCCAGTCCATCTTGGTTCCTATACCTGAGCAGGAGTGACTTGATTTGGCCCCTAATTTTAAATCTTGACAATAAGATGCGGGAATAAAAACAAAGTAGAAAGAAAGGTTAAAACTAACCAACAGGTATCAGTGGAACAAAATTCCCTGCTCTGAGTAGTTCTCAATTTTGAACTTTCATAGAAACTTCCAAACGAGCCATGTGGCTCTGCGTCCAGCCTGGCAGTTGTGCCCATCTGTGGGCCTTCGCCCTCCACATTGCAGCCCCAGTCTTCCTCATTCTGTGGTTCTCTGAAGATCCAGCATTCCAGCTGGTGCCTAAATTTCAGCAGTAGAAGAAAAGAAAGTTAGTCTTATAATTGCCGCCTGCTATGAAACAAATAATATTCGATGCCAAGGAATAAATTCACACTCTAGAGCAAAGCATTTGCTTTTGAAATCATTGATTTTAAATTTCCAAAGGCATGGATAGGACTAAATGACTGAAAAAAATCTCACTAAGGTTGCTCCCTCAAAGCCTTCACACTAAAATTTGGAAACTGCTGTATTTCTAGAAAGGTAATTCTTCCTTATTTCAAAAATAGACATGGTGGGGGTACTGTAAGAAAGTCATGCTTTCAAACTTCATTTTGGGTCTCAGTACTATCCACGCTCTTTCTAGTTCTTGGTCAGCTCTCCACTTCCTTTTCCCCCTCAGTTTCTCAAAGTCACTTTTTCCTTTTACTTCTCTCCCATAGGAAAACAAAAACAAACATCCAACTACAATGGATGTTTAAATAAAAAATAAAAGACTTTATTACAGTAAAAAAAAAAACATCGCCAATAATCCCCCTGAAATATTCACTCACTCCCACTTTGAACATACTTAGCCTACCCTTCGGGCCACTTTCTGAAGCCAAGCATCTGTTAAACATATCATTGCGTCATATCTGGTTTCTGTTATTGCTTAGAAAAGATGGCAATCAGCCTAATTTTCTTTCTATTGTAAATGCATTTGTTTTCATCTCCAAAGACACTGGAGATGATCCTAAGACATTTTCTTATTCATTGTTCTACACTTTTTAATGATGTAGTTAGCGTTTGTCATTTTTGATTTGTTGTTCTTACCGGATTTGTGGATTTGCACTCTGACAAATGTTCAGCCACTCTGCTTTTAAAGAATGTATCACTCATCTTCATTATGTTTTCATCTTTTAAAACTCCAGGTCGTTATTCACTTACATCCTATTGGCTCTTCACCCTCTCTTCATACTTACCTTCTTTTTATCTCTACATACTGCATTTTGAGTTATTTCCTTAGGGCCATTTTCTTGTTTTCTGATATCTTTTCGACTGTTTCTAATCTTCACTAAAGATTTTTAAGTCAAAAGTTTAATTTTGCATTTCTAGAAGTTCTGCATTTATTTTTCACTTCTTGTTTTTGATAACACCATGGTCTCCCTCATGTTTTATTTCAAGGTAACATTTATTTTGTTGTTTCAGTTCACTAATTCTGTGATGTAAACATCATAGTGGTTTATCACACTATACATCATATTTGCTGGCTCTTGCTCATGGCAAATTCCTTCCTCATGCATTTTGACTTGGATTCCAAGCATATGTTAGATGAAACTTAATTGATGGTATTCTGTAAATCTTCGGTTAAATTATTATCTTTAGGAAGGTTGCATTTGATTCTGCTCAGCGTCAAAAGATTTTATGATGTTATAAGTTAGCAAATCTTTACATCAACTTCAGGGTTTGATATGGGTAGTGAAATCAGACTTAGTAGTATGATATGAAGACAGGTCAATGGGAAAATATCTTTTCACAAATTCCCAGACAAAGGCACAACATCTCCATGTGCCAGAGTGAGACACATCATCATCATTACTATTTTAAGTAAACTCTGTTACTGAGAATAAGGCCTTCAAGTATTTCATTTCCCGTGTATATATTTTATACTGCCTTATTGACATAAGGCCTCAGCATGTGCACTGATAGGAATGTTAAATGGTGAGTTTCTTGCTTAAATAGATCAACAAACCTCATAAAACCTGTTTTAGCACTTTACCATTCTGATTTTAAAGTGTCTTCTCCTCTTTGGCACCAGGAGGTTACTCTGACATTTTTCAATGCTCAGTTATGCATTTAAAATAGGAATTACTATTTTTTCTTAATCTAAACTTCCTAGACAGTTTTTGGACATGAGTTACCTCTTTACCTTATCTCCCATATTATGAGAAATAGATATCAAGTTTAAATTTTTTTCAACTTTCTAATTTTTTATTAATACTACAATGAGACATTCTTTTCACCTTGCCAAACTACTTGCCAAGCTATTCTAGCCTAATTGCAAAATCAGTGGCTACTTGTTTATACAAACGTCTGTCTATTTTATGGTAATTTGCCCCCCTCTCCTGTCTTGGCTTTTTTCTTGCTTCTGTACCTCCAACTAGCGTATCAATGAACTTCTCTCCCATAAACATCAGAGTCATACATCCAACTGCCTATGCCATATTTGTACCTGGATGCCCCCAACCCTCCAATCTTAAGATATTAAAATTAAATTACTTCTTCTGTTTATCTCTTCTTCAGTTTGGTTGATGAGACTACGCATCTGTTTGGCCTCAAGCATCTGTCCTAAGCTCTGACCTGTCTCTCTCTAGCTCAGCCTAAAATGTCGTCTATTTGGCTTCCTACTCAGACCAGTCTCATTTCTCCACAGACTTGCAGTGCACTCTCCAGCTAGGCCCTGCCTATCAATTCTCAGTCTCTCCTTACAGTCTTCCAAGACCTCATTGTTGGTAAAATTAAGTCCAAACTCTTTAAAATGTTCTGTGAGACTCATCAAGATTCTTACTTCTGTAATTTAAATCTCTGCTCTTTTCCTTGCCTCAAACATACTCTATTACCTTTGTGGACTACTTCCAGGCAGGAAGGGGTGGGGGAAACAGACCATTAGAGGCAGCATGCCCTTCTCACAGGGAACCATAGCCAACAGGCCAAAGAAAACCATTGCTACGAAGAAATCTGAACTCACTATTACAAAGCTTCTCATTTTCTAAGTGAAGCCTTCATACATATTATTTTGAGCAATATCTCAATTTTTAAGACTTGTACCAAGTTCAAAAACGTTTCTAAGATACTGTGCAAATAAAATTAAACCTGTAGCATAGGTCTGACTGAGCCTGTGGACTGAGAGCTTCTGAGCCCTGAACTAACACTTATTCTCACGGAATGGCACATTCCAATGTGTAATAAAGTATCCAGCACACAGTGGCCTTTGGTAAAGAATATTTGAATGTACACAGATCAAAACAAATGTTATTCATACTTAAGTTGAAAAGGTGATTGAAAAACATCACTTGAAAATATTTGGGAATTTTAAAAATAAGAAAGACTTGACATGAATTCGTTATATCGCCTCAGAGAACAAAGTTTTAAACACTCCTACACTTTTGCCTTCTGTTCCCCTCCCCAAGTAGGTGTATCACAAACAGCAACAGGAAACCGAGACTGGCACGCTACAGTCCCTTCTCTATTTTGCTCCCTCTGCTTCCACTTCGTAATTCCACAGCTTGAATAAATAGAAAATAAAATCAATAAAATTCATGTCATATAACTGACCCCCTATAAATTATTTGTGGCTCCATGAATGTGAACACATGGCAAGCTTCAAGGTTGTTAAATAGGCATGCAAAGTATTTACATAAATGGTCCTGTGACTTGGTTATAAATTACATGAATTACTCAAAGGAAAGGTGCTGTGTAAATGCAAAATAATAATGATGATGGAATATCCATTATTAACCATATAAAAAGAAAACAGAATGCTTTGTGTATACCTAGCACATGCACAAATTCTTTCACTAAAAACAATTAAAGAGCAAATAAAACAAGCTTATGTGCTGGAAACGGGCAGCTGGATTTATGCCACTCCTGCGTAGCACCATTGCAAGCCAGATGGTTTGTGCTCATTAATGTAATTTTTAAAGAAGGTCTCACTTGAAAGTAAGCCTGATAAATAAACAAAAACTGATTCTATCACTGCCCCTCCTCCACATCTTAAGTGGCCTTAGTGAATTTACATCAGTAGTGAGTTTATCCCCAGCAAAAGCCCCAGATTCAGTTTGACAAGTACTTACGCTTTTTAATTTGGGAGACTCAGTGATGAGGTTTCTCTTTAGAATATTAAGGCTGCCTGGAGCTGAGGAAAATAGCAGCAGCGCAGCAACAGTAACTCTGGACCTTTCAGGGACTACATTTTAGTTTGAGTATCTATATTGCAGCAGTCCATGCAGTAGTTAGACAAAATCCCACTGCACAAGAAACCACTTGAATTTAAGGTTTATGGATTTTTGTTTTCAGTTCTTGGGCCATAGATTTTAAAATAAAAACTACTCTGTAAGCTTTGTTCAGAAATAAGCGCTCTTCTTTAAAAGGGATTTAACCAGAGAAAAGCGATCTTAAAGCCACTCAGACTTCACATGTGAGGAGAGAAATACCCGGGAAAACTGCCTCACCAAATCCTACAATAGTTAGGACATTTCTCACTTCTTATAGCTCTGTATTTCAAGAAATGCTTACCTTTTTTTCCTAGTCTACTCTTATAAGTGTCTTTTAATAAATAGAAGTTAATATAATGACAGTGATGGTAATATTAAGATAAAATACATAAAAGTACACTTCATTATATTGCATTTCTCGAATACAAAAGTGACATGTCTATATTTAAGTTCATCCTAAAATTTATGAATTTTAGGGAGGGAATTTCTACTGGCTATAATAACGTCAATAGATCCAACCAGACATCAATTCTGTACCTGGAAGTGTGTTTCAGCAGGTGCATGTTTTTATGAATGGCCCTGAGAGACTAGCGGACTGTGAGGACACTGAGATGTTGAGGGAGGGGCACAGGTAAGGCGGGCTGGAGTCAGTAGGAAGGGAGAGGGAGAGCGGTCAATCGGTGACAATCAGACAAGGATCACACTCTGTTGGAATTATTTTTACACCTGGAGAAAAGGGTTAGTGTGGAGGAGAATTGAGAACCCGTATGGCAGTGTGAGGAGGGAAGCCCAAGGAGGGAGGGTGTCTAGTGACTGAAGGACGCTGTGAGGTTGTTACACCGGAAGTTAGTTAAATCGGGATCCTCCATGCAGTTTGGGTAAGCGTTACCCCGACATGCTCCTGAAAGCTAAATCAATGGATGATTCTTAGTATCTTTTCACACATAAGCAGACACCTCCTGTCTATATTCAAGATGAACAAGGCGGTGGAGGGGGGCGGGTGGGAAAGAAGAAGAGAAAAAAAGAGGAAAGGGGAAAGGAGAAGAAAACGAAGGAAGATAGCTAATGAGACAAAAGAGAGAGAAGGGGAAAACCAACACAGTGAGAAAGAAACAGCAGCCAAAACTATCCTCGCACAGCGCACACTCAGCGCCCTCTCAGTCCCCGCAGGGCTCAGCCGCAGACCTGCGCTGTCTGCCCAGCTTCCGCACGGACCTCCGTCCAGGCCTCCGGGTGCAAGCCGCGCTCTGGGCACGGCTTCCTGTAGGCCTTTGCCTCTGTTCCAAGACCCAGCCACCACGGTTAACTTGGAGCGAGGAGAGTGCGGCATCATTAGCCTACTTTCAAGGTCTCCCTCGCCACAGACCTCCCTCAGGTCCTTTCCCTTCAGGGCAAATCTCTCCTTTGCCTCGGTGCTTTTCCTCCTCGGGCCTTGCAACCAGCACTTCGCTGGAATCCCCGTGACCTGGGCACCGCTCTTTCTTCCCCTACTGCGGTCCTTTCCCTCCGGTCCCCTGCCCAGAGAGGCACTCCCCATCCTGCCTGCAAGCTTGGCAAAGCCTCAGAGACCCCCGCTTCAGCGGTCCAGGGAGGGGACTGGGAAGGCTGCCTGAGGGAGCAGTGCACACCCTTTGGGTGTGGGCAGAGGCCGGGCGGGCAGGTCGTCATTCTGGATCTGCGTGGCCTCTTCTTTCCCCCGGGTCCTGCCACTTCCAGATGCTGCTTCATTTCTCTCTCACCGTGTTCCTCTTCCCCACGGGGAGGTGGACTGCTTGGAAGCCGTTCCACCTGGGAATCACCGCAGAAGCGCCCGTTCCCCTCCCGCAGGGTGCCCAGCCCTCCCCAAGATGCCATGGACACTGTGCCTGGCTGGGCCGGAGGGAAGACGGGTGCTGCAACACGGAAGAGGTCCCGATTCCCTCCTACACACCCATCATGCTGGCTTTCAGTCCGGTAAACTTCTGCATCCTTAAACTTTCCCAAATCTGGCTATCTCTAGCACTCAGAATCAACCTACTTGTCTTTCTCTTATACAATAATCAGACTGTCTCTCACACTGCCACCTCCTAGCCAGTCGAGACGCTTCCCTTTTATTCACATTTTAATACTATGTAGGCAAAGCAATGTGGTTTCTTTTATTAATTTTTGTTTAAATTTTCTATTCATAGTTTTTTATATGAAATCAGCAAGTTTACATGGATTTTACACTTGTCTAAGGGCTACAAGCATATGGAATTTTATCTATTTTATATTTGAGTATGTTTAATACTATGTTAAATCCAAATTAAGGCAATGTAGAGAATCTTACAAGGATTCGTGTAGGGACTCTAAAAGGAATACAAACAATAAATAAGCTTTGAAATCAGTCCACATCAAATAATCAAATCGCCTTTTCTGGCTGTAAAAATAAATTCAGCATCCAAAGGAGTAAATCAGAGGGAACCATTAATCTTGTGACCTTGCATATTCTGGATTTCAATTAAGAAAACATTCAGATGCCCTGTAAGGATTTCCCACTCTACAATTCCTGACTATTTACTTCCACGCTATTGAAATCTATATGACTGAGTCACACAAAACAACCTCATGTTCACTCAAGAGATAAACACCCTATGAGTTTTGCCTTTTTGGATACTAACCATAACAATGGAGGCACGTATCTCACCTCCTTTTGGGGCATTGGAAGTGTGGCTTGACTAAACATAACCTTTGCTCTCCAGCACGTACATGGGCGTGAGTGTGTGTGTGTATGTGGTTACGTATGCATGGCTGCTACCTATGAAATCAATAGTCATTTTTTTACTACATATTAAACAACTATACTTGTTAGATAAAGTCTATCTTCTAGGACCAATATTTTCCAAAGGAAGAAAAGAAGGCAAGAGTTCTCTGCACTCCTCCTCCTTCAGACTGGGACTTGCAGACAGACACTTGTTGCCTAGTTCTCATGCAGCATGATCCAGGTAAACCTCCCTTAAGGTCTCCATCTGAGGAGCACTAGTTGTGTGGGGTTTTGATAATTTATTAAGTTCAGGAGAGATTTGCAGGTATCTCAGTTCCCAGCACTCTGAGTTGCAAAAGATGTCCAGGAAGATCTTAGGATTTACATTCAATTTCTAGCTGGCAAATAAATATGTCTTATCAGAGTCGGCTGGATGACATAAAAAGATATATAGATTCAAGTTATAAAACTGAACATTTTAGTTACTTGACTGTGGAAAGAATGGCAAGGACCTTAGAGCCTACAAGTATATTTGATTTGGCTGAACAGATTTTAAATTTGAGATTTAAAATTGTTTATACAGAGAACTCAAAACTACCCGCTTCCTATTTTTCTTACCACAGACCAGCTTCACTCATGTATGTTACCTGCCCAGTACCTGGAGGCGTTTGCTTTGTAATCCCTGGATAGCCTTTAAAATTTTTCTCTGTCACAGTTTATGGGTCTTGCCAGTATTTGAAATAGTTTCTATGCCTAACAATCTCCTTTACTATTTCAGATTGGTATAATGTTCAGTGTGCACTAAGTCCTTAGGGGATTTCATGGGAAAGGTCAGCTGTAAGAGCCGATTATTGCTCATTATTATTAAGACTCTTTTGTGCCACACAATCCCTTCACACTGCTGGAGAATACTCCTCAAGGGATGAGTTTGTCTCTGTGTACTTTTGCTGTAAAAACGGTATTCATTTTAGACTTCGCCTCCTTTTAATTCCTCTTGAGTCAAAGAAAACCTCTTTCTAGTTAATGCTTTTAAACTATTACTTTAAAATCTAACCCCGTGTTGTGTGGCCGATTCATATTTACCTATTACCTCTGAATTTACCATACTCTCTCCCAAAGAGACACCTCCAGGCTTATAGTTTTCCTAATTTTATTCTTACTAGTAGGCACTAATTCTTGATCCAAAACACAAAATTTTACACAAATGTGCTTTTTTAGTTATATGATGATGTCTGTTCTTTTTAGTACATGTTTGTGTACAGGTTTCCATCCCTTGGAGTTAGCGCATGGACATAACACATCTTAGTTCCTTTTTTTCATCCCTTTCCCTCCCTCACATCCCCACCCCATCTTTTAATCCCTTTTCATTTGAGAATGATCAAGGTCTTCCTTTTTTTTTTTTTTTTTTGGTTGCCTTTTTGAGATAAGATCTTGCGATGCAGTTCAGGCTGATCTTGAACTCCCGTTATAGCCCAAGCTGGCCTCAAACTCTCAAGGATCCTCCTGCCTCAGCCTCTTGAGTGCTGGAATTACAGGTGTGCACCACCAACCCAAGCTTCCTACTTTCCATTATCTTTCTTTTATTTTGCTCTTCATTTATAATTTGGGTTTTGCATATAAGAGAAACCACACCATACTTAAAAATAGGTTCAAGATGCATCCATTTCCCTGCAAAGTTCTCAAGTTTATCTTTCTCTGTCAGAGTAATATAATGATGACATAAAATACTTTCTAAAAATAACCCTAAAATTACTGCACTCTAATGAAACACTCCCTTCTCCTTTACTTGAATCAAATATGATTTAATGTATATTGCATTGCTTTACTTTTAAGAGAACAGTTTTTGCTATTGATCTTATAATGATATGTTTATAAAAAGCCACCAACTCTGAAATTCTGAAAAAAGAATCAGTCAAAGGGAATCTGAAAAAAGAAAGAAGCACACATTCTAAGCATAAAGTTGTTGCTGACCTCCCAACATACTCAAGGCATCCTTTGCACGGCAAACTGCAACCTTGAAGGCTAATTTGTGAGGCCCATGCCTTAGGAACAGGAACGTTTACAGTGTGAAAGTAACAGACATGGTACAAATGAGACTTAGAAAAATGTGGCATCTGTTAAATTGCACATGCTCTGCGGACAGGAAGCCAGAGCCCTGAATAAGGAGGATTGGCTTTTCATGAGGTAGAACCAGCCTTCAAATTGGCTGAGTTTCTCATCTTAGTTGCAATACAGAAAGCTATGAACAGTGGTACCTTAACAGATGAGCATAAACAATGAGAAAAGAGTAGAAAGTATAAAACCATAAAATCTGGTTTGCCAGTCAAAGAGTTGATAAGCCAGAAAGACCATCAGCTGAATTCCAAAGTTTTGTCAGAGAGACAGACATGCAGACTGACTTACTCGTGAAAGACTATGGGAGGAAGGAGTGTCTATCATATAAATAGTTTGAAAGAAACCAGCTACCATTTTGACAAATTGTTAAATGGCATGGACTAATGTGTCTGATGGAAAAGCTGAGGGCTAGAGACCCAGCTGACTTCTCATTTCTCTCTCTAGCAGTTTCCCTCCTCCAGAGGATGTTCAGGAGCAAGAATGTGGCAGGACAGGAGCTCCAGGACCAAACCTCAGAGCATAACAATCCTGCAGGTGATTAGCAGATGCTGGGCAGAGAATATCATGAAACTATGTCTCTATGCAGTCTCATTTGAAACAAAGCTTGAAGACATTAAGGAAGGGGTAGAAAATCCCTTTCTTTTTAAGGGCTAGAAAAGACCATTTGTGGCTGAGGTTACTGTACAAAAACGTTTCTATACCTGAAGCCATCATGTCACAGAATCCGTTTCCAGTACCAGGCAGAGGAAGTTTGCTAACACTTAGAAAAAGGTAGGGTGGTGTTGGCCAAGATTAACCACAGAAGAAAGAGTTCAATTGCTACAGGAGGGAGAGATAACAATATCAAGAAAGCCCACCCAGCACTCAGGGCCAAACTAAGAAACTGGACCACAGCAACAGAAAGCCACCACAATCCTCATGAAACTGTTACTGAGTGAGAAATAATAGTCGTCTACCTAAGTGAGGGGCCACAACATGGAAAGAAGAAAAGTCCACAGAAATGTAAAGGAACATCAAACTATTGAGAATGGAGGACACACGCTCAGAGCATCTGCTGTCATGACAGCCCTCACCCTAAGCACAGGAATGGTCACCCAACACTAGGGGAACCTAAAGCCTGTGATGCACTGATAAAACCAAACATAAGCCCATGCTACTCCTATGTAGACCGACTCACTCACCTGCACCAGTGACCTAAGAAGGAAAATTTGTTTCTGAGTATAAGAATATTTCCTCAGTTCCATCCATGTTATACTTGAAATTATTACATCCAATTAAAAATTTTAAGAAATGCAGAGGGGGGACAGTAGTTAAAAGATAATGAAATCCATCAATAATGTGAGGGTCAGAAGTGAGCCAGATGGTAAAGCTTTCACCCTGGGCCTGTAAAATGACTGATGAATGTGTTTAAAGCTGAAGTGGGAAAGGTGGGTATGTCAGCTGAAGAGTTTTAGTGGTGAAAGGAGCGCCACTGGTAGCAAGAATCAAATGGAAATGCTTGCCATAGAATGTGCAGTAACAGAGCGGTATTTCGGCAGGCTCATCATAGCTTAAGGGAAAGTCACTGGACGCAAAGCTAGATGGACATAGCTGAAACCGGGGAGGTGGTGGTGAAAGAGCAAAGAAGGAGCATTGCATTGTTGGACAATGTCAGATGTTGTAACATTTATGTCACTGGGGTCACAAAAGGAATTGAGAAAGAGAATAAATACATGAAATGCCAAAGGTAAACATTATTCCAAAAATTATTAAATGCTATACTCAATCAAGTACTAAAGAACTTAGAGAATTCCAAGGATAAGCAACTAATTAATAATAAAGTAGAAATAAAACAAAATACAGAGACCTATCATGCATGACACTCAAATTGTAGTGAATCAGTGGTAGAAAATCCCAAAGGCAGCCAAAGAAGAAGGCATAGTGCAAATAAAAGACAATAGCTTCAGTGGGTTATTTATCAGAAACTAAGCAAAATATAATGAAGTGATCATTTTAAATTGCTGAAAAAGATGATGTCGAGCCAGAAAATATGCCCCATGGAAAGTATCTTTCAAGACATTAAAGCCAAGTGGAGAAGGCTTCTCTGAAGATGCAATGTTTGAACAATAAGGGATCAGTCCTGGACCATGAGAAGAAGAAAGAGTAAGTGAGAACCCCTGATGTAAGGATCTGCAGCATGTTTGATGCACAAAGGGTGACATGTCACTGCAGCAGAGGCCAGATTCCAGAGGCCTGGGGAAATGTGCCACATGTGCAAATATTATTTTAATTGAAATGGGGGCTCATTAGTGTTTTAAATAGACATAACACACAATTCATATTTCTTAAATATTAAATCGAGAAGCCAGAATAATTCTTGAAGCAGGCACAGTAGTAGTCTCACATTTTTGGTGATGCTGTATTTATCTACGGAGTCTACTTAATAGTGACACTGATGTCAGTCTAGTAGTTGCACTATTCCCTCTATTACTGGTATTATCCTTTAAATGTTTATTGTGTTCTAGGAATTTGTAAAAGATTTCTCTATGTCTTGCATCTAAACTTCAGAGCTGATAAGGTTCTGGGCCTTGAAAGGGTTCTATTAAGTACCATATGGCTGCATTTCAAAGTAGTTCCTTATTGTTGCTATAAAATAAATTACTGCACACTCAGTGGATTAGAACAATGCACTTCATTATCTTACAGCTCAGAAGGTCACAAGTTTAGAGTGTGAACAAATCCTGTACTCCTTTTGGAGGCTGCGTGGCAGAATTCGTCTCCTTGCCTTTTCTGGCTTCTGGAGGCTGCTGGCATTCACTGGTTTGTGGCTTCTTTCTGTGGCTTCGGTGTACATCACTGTAATATGTTGACCTCTGCTTCCAGTTTACATTTCTGATAGACCCAACTTCACTGCCTTCTGCTCTGAAGGATGCTTGCAATAGCATCGGGCCTAGATGATTTAAGATCATCTGTCCAGCTCAAAACACTAAGTTTAATCACATGCAAAATGTCTATCATATAAGGTAACAGCATATTTACAGGTTCTGAGATTTAGAAAGTAGATATCATGGTTTGGATGGGGTTTGTCTCTTAGAGCTTCGTGTGTTGGAACTTAGGTCCCCAGTGTGTTGACATTAAGAAGTAATGGAACCCTTAAGAGGCGGAGCTGACTAGGACACTTCGTAGTAAATGGGGGTATCATACTTGAACTGATTAAGTAGTTTTCATGGGACACCAGTTACTTCTTATGAGAAGGTAGTATAATAGAACAGAGTTGGCTCCTTCCTACTGTCTGGCTTTCTGTCCCATCATATAATCTGTCCTTCTCACAGGTGCTTCTGCCATGAGGCCATCTCCCATGATCAGTCTGTACCAGTGTCCCTCCTCAGAGCCAGTTCAGGGCCATTTGGAATTTCAGCTTTAAAAACTGTGAGCTAAATAAACCTATTTTCTTTATAAGTTATCCAGCCTTCGATATTTCATTATAGTAACAGAAAACAGATCAATACATCTTTAGGGGTGGCTATTATTCAACCTACACAAAGTCAAGACTTGGTTCCTCCATCTTTAAGGAACAAGATAAAAGAAAAGTCATTAGAAAGTGGAGGAATTTCTGGAAATAGGAAATTCCCAGAAGAAATGTATAATCTTCCAGGGAAGATATTCAGCTGGAAAGAATGATAGGCAAATGATGAGAAGTCCAACATGGCCAGGAACACAGGTATATAGACCAGATCAGCCTTGAGGAAAAGAAAAAAGAATCAACATTCACCATGTTGCCTATCCAGTGTCAGACCCAATAAATATGGCCCAGCTATGTATCATCAGATTTAATGCTCAAGGACATTAAAAATACAGTGCTACCTTAGCTCATGGACTTAATTGTTTCCATCAGTCCAGTTGCAAACTGAATTGGACAACAACTGAATCAAATTCAATGGTTAGGTTCAATGTTGACCTTCTGGGGAAATTTACCTTCAGTTTTCACAAGAGATCTGAGCTCTGTCAGTACAAGTTAATGAAGTGAGTAGTATCTATATGTAGCTCAAATTCCAAAGCTTATCTTATATTATTTTTCAACTCAAAATAACACAGAAAGACATTTAAGAAAATATTCATCAAACCAGAATACTAAATAAAAGAGCAGAGTGGATAAATATAATGAAGGCTATAATGAAGAATTTGGGATGATTAATGCAAAAGGTCTAACAGAAAATCTGATAATGCTGTCATATGAAAGAGTATATGCATTGATATTAAAACTATACCACAACTGTTATACAAAACATAAGGATTTGAGATGTCACTCATTGTGACATCTAAAGAAGGTTCTAAGTGAGATTATTTTCTGGTATAAGGGTAGGAACTTAGACCAGGAGCCCATGTACCACTATTAAAACCCTAAAAACAGCGTTACTGTGTCTGTAGCCAAGATATTTAACTTCCCTGTGCCCATTTCCTTGTAATTAAGAACAAAATAGCACCATACCTCATACATTTGTTCTCTACATTCAGCAAACTAATAAACTATCCAAAAATAACTTTTGTCCATAATAAGTACTCCGTAAGTATTAGTTCTATCTTTGTACTTAGGAGGTTGAATTAAAGTGACGGGAAAAATACAGATATGTGAGTTGGAAAAAGTCCATTACTAGAATGATTCAAATCAAAGTTTGAATTATATGCAAAGAATGCTTAAAACAGAATGTTTAGGTTTGGGATAGGAAATTATGAGTCAGGCCACTGCTAGGATTTATATGTGGTCTCAATCTTTGCCAAGTGTTCACATGCTAGAGACTTGGTTCCCAGTGTAGTGGTATGGAGGGGAAGCCTTTAAAAGGTAGGGCCTACTGTAGGGTAACTAGGTTAGTATTGTGCTTCCGTTGGAAACAATTAATGTAATTTTCATTGGGGTTCAGGTCCCAAGAGTGAATTTTGATGAAAGTCCACACCTACCCCCAAACATAGTCAGTACATGCTTCTGCCACTGTGACACCATCTGCCACGAGACAGAACATATGAGCCTCTTGGAACTTCAGCCTCCAAAACTGTGAGCTAAATACACTTTTTTCTTTATATGCCACCCAACCTCTGACATCCTGTTATAACTACAGAAAACTTATTAAGACAGCCACTTTTCCCCAACATATTTTCCATGGAACTCTAGTAATATGAGATACTGAAAACTTCATGAGTGCAAGTGGGAAGGAAGGAATTTGTTAAGTGTGATAAATACTAAAAATTATACCTTTAACCTAGGAACTCAGACTATGTAGATTATCATATTAACAAAAGAGATAAGAGAAATCCTAAAGAAACAGGTCACAAAATTTGTTTTAAAATCCTGTTGTTCAACTGAAAGAGAGATAGAGGTGAGAGAGAGAGAGACAGACACAGAGACAGAGACAGAGAGACAGAGAGAGATAGAAAGAGAAAGAGGAGAGAGAGAGAGATGCTTGGAAGTATCTAGCAAAATCTTTGTAGTAAAGCTTGTGAAGTGTGAAATTAATAGACTAGATAATCTCGAAAGTACCTCCTGCCTCTAAGCTATTATTATGTAATGTGACTTCAAATGTGTTAAAATAACATGTTCTACAATGAAGTGAATTCTCAGGATGTAATTTCATTTCACTATGGATTTAGGAAACATTGCGGTTCTTCAAGTGCTTACGTTTGTTTGCTTTTAGTTTCCAGGAAGACTATTCCTACACAATTTATTTGACAAGGGTCCTTTCTGAATCTGTGCAGACTATGTTGGCTTTTACAACCAGGGTCGACAATAACTACCATTTAAGTCAGGATAGGCCATAAAGTGATTCTGGCACAGACATAGTAAGTGACCGTATACATAAAGTTCTGGGCAGGTAATTCTGTACACTACTCAGTAATCTAAGGGGTATATAAGATACATAAAAATGTTCTATAATCTATAATTGTTAACTGTTCATTTCTGCAAAAGTAAAATGCCACAGTTGTAAAAAATACTATTCTGGTCATGTCAGTCTCGTTGACACATTGCATGTATTTTAATCTGTAGTGTAAGTGTTGACCCACCATGAGCACTCTCCGGTTCTTTTATGTCTGCAGTGAATGTTAGAATCTCTATTTTATAGCACAGTAAACTCAGTCTCAGAGAGCCCTGTTCCTCATTCTCCCACCAGACTTTAGCCATTTGATCTTTTGCCCCACTCTAACCATATCGTTTATACCTTTGCTTGCTGTTTCCTATTTCGAAGTCTTGACCTTGGATTTTTCCTTTAATTCCCATCTTCTTTGCACTCAGTCTTAGTTTACAGTAGCTCCCTCAGAGAACCTTTCTCTGATTATTCTTACCTCCAGTTCTAACCATTTTGCTTAGCAACTAGCTCTACCTTGTACTTAACACTACTTTAGATTACTTATTAATTTTTTTAGTTTTATAAATTATATGGTCCCCAGTATCCTCGTGTCATGTTTCATTTACTAAGCTAAATCCTTGTTTGAAATAGTTCATTATTGTATTCTCTGTTCTAGAAACAATGCTTGCTTTGCCCCTTGATTCTCAATAACTTATAATCTTTTAATCAATAAACAAATTGTAACTACCATTGTGATCAAAGTAGCAAAAACTAGGAATTCTTTTTCGTTGAACACTTATTTTCATTTTAGAATACTTCAAGTTCACTACTATAAGGAAACTATCATTTTTCCCACATACTGCATATATTTAATTAAATATGGGCTTCTTACCTAATGATCAGGAACAGCTTAACTCGGAAACTATTAGAGATACTGGCTCAAAATCAAAAATGGCAAAAATGGCCCCAAGAAGTTTTGAGAATGAAATCAAAGAGCATGCAAATTTAACGGCCAGTTTCCACCATGCAACTGGGACAACAAGCTAATCAGTTTAACCCTAAGTCATGACTGAAATGATTCTCCTATCTTTTCCAGCCCTATAAGAAAACTCAGCCTAAAATTCTCTCTCACAGATCAGGGACCTGTAAATCATCTTCAAGGGTGATAATTTTGGATTGTGTCTTGACAACGAGGAAAGCAGTCCAAGGTCAGGACAAAGGGGCTCCGCGGTTTGCTGTGTGGATGTGGAAACACGATGTTTCAGGGGTTGTGCACCACGCTGATGGCCACAGGGACTGAGGATATTCAAATCCAGCCTCCTTCAGCCTCCCTTCAAGTTCCTCCCTTATCACACTCCCCTCCCTGTCTTTCTAGGATTCTTCATGTCATGTCCAAATTCTTTATATTCTCTCCTCATCCTTCCTTCACTGTTTGGAAGAAAATGCCTTTATGACCACTTGAAAAATAACTACCTTATTCTAGATTTATATTCACTTATTAAATTCACTTTATAATCTATAATAAACAGCATATAGAAATAGTTCTTGATCTCTGAATCACTGATACTATTGTTATACCCTGACCCATCTATAGAACAAATTAATAATATTTTTGGCTTCAAATTCAACTAATTTGAATTGCATTTATTTCTGAGTATTTATTCAAGTTCAACGTAGGTTCTTGTAATTTAAGCCTTAAAAAGCATTTAAAAGACCTAGCCACAACCTTGGAAAATGTAGGAGTAATTACTGATAGAAGATTTTGACTAACAGGTGCACTTGAAATAAACATCTTTGCTAACTGCCTCCTACTACACTCTCACAATGGACTTCCTGAATCACAAGTGCATCGTTTTACAGGGCCATCATCATGTTGCTTGTGTCCTAGGAAATTAGTGTGTGCTCATCTCACTATTTGTACTCCATGATTATTTCAATATTGTTGTTAATAAATCAATCATTGAATGGGTAGAATAAGACCATAATTACATTATTTCCTTAAAAAAACTTTTAATAATTTTATGAACTAAAATTGTCATTTTTATAAAACTAAAAAGACTCTAAGGGATGAAATTGGTTTATCGCTTTTTGCTCATACAACACCATTTGGTTAAGAGAAGATTTATTGTGGGTGGGATGATGCCTGAAGATGTCATAATCAAGATTGATTTAGACTGCCATAACCAGATTGAAGATGTATAAAAGCTATCATAAGATTGACATCAATATATCACAATTCCTGAACCACTAGAAATAACTGCTATGTGAACAAGTCTGTAGCTGCTTTATTGACATTGCCCCATTACTGAAACATGAATTTAGAATTACAATCTGTTGTGTACTTGAAAAAGGCAACTTGGTAATCAAAAACCATAACACTATGATCAGCTACTAATCAGGAATGTTCAACTAACACATACAAATTAGCCATTTATGTTTTACCATATGCATCTCTCAGTCTATTTGATAAAGAAATCTCAGGCCCTGGGACCAGATCAATTCCTACTTTTTAAGATTGTGATTATCAGCCTTGCATGCCTATATCTGGTAATCTGAGAAACTACTTTGAAGATAACCATAAGTAATACAACAACAATTGTTGATTTCCTATCATCATGTTTTAAAATTCTGTATCATTTTTATAGTTTTTGTGTTGCTTTGTTCTTGTTCTTTTCTCTTTAAAATAAAAACATAAAATAGAATTATGAAGAAGGATTATTATGATGATAAAATGTTTTTAATATTGACAGTATCTAATAAGTTATTAGCAGGGGCTAGCTCATAGTATTAATAAATAAAATTACATAAATTAATTCACTCAGATTACATTGCATTTAGCATGATGCATGGACAAATTATTTAAAAATCTTTCTTTAGAGATTAGGAATTTCAATATGTAGTAATTTTGTGTCACTTTTGTGTACAATTTCAACAGTGACTGGAGTGTAGGTGCACAGATATTTCCTACAGATAAAAATTTAAGATTAAATAATTCTCACTGACATGAATTACTATCAGCTACTCATTCAATAAAAGATTTTCTTTCTCACAGAAAAACATTATAGTAATTCATGTCTCTAAGAATATTCATAGCAAATCTATTCCCAAAATCCCAAATTAGTAACGATCTAAATAACTATCCACAGTAGACTGGATTAATAAAGTACAATATAGTCATACAATAGAATAGTTCACTGTACAAAAATAAATTTCTGATATACACAGAAGCATAGATAACTCTCAAAAAATTATGACTAACAGAAGCCATTTACAAAAGTATATATAATTTGTCTCATGAAATTTATAAACAGTGAAAGTAGTCTATGATGATAGAAGTCACAAGAATTTTACCTTTTCAGAGCAGGGATGGTGGAGGTTAAGGGGAAACATAAAAGAACCTTCTGACATAGGAGAAATGGTCTATATTTTATGGAGGTAGAATACTTTCATATACATATACATATGTAAAATTCATGTACTTTTAAGATTCATGCACTTCCAAATATATATAATACACTTCAAATTAAGTATATATAAAGGTATAAGGGCTGAGACTTGAGGGCTAGTTTATCCATGCATAGAGTTTGTGTATCTTAATATTACAGATTAAGTTCTTCACTTCTGATTAAGACACAGTATCAAAGGCTGGATTTACCTTCCCACTTGAGATAACTTAAAATCCAAACAAAACATGAACCTTATTACATACAGGAAATTCCAAAAGACTGTAAGCAAAAATACTAGCCCTGCAATTGTCCAGATTAATGCTTGCAGTGAGATTTTACAGCACAAGAAGCGATAACCCAGGTAGAGTTTGGTGAACTTCTGAGTTGAGAAGTTGGAGATGAAAGTTTGGGAAAACCAAGACAGGAGGAATTTGCAGAATCTACTACCTAAGAAAAGAGCAATCCACAGAGTAGGAATTCCAGAGGTCTGGAGTTCTTCATCTTTTCAGCTGACTAACAGTCAGTGCCTATGTATAAAAAAGGAACTGAAGCTAAGGCGAGCATTACCTGAAAGTATTTAAAGGTACAATATTTAAAGTAAATGTAAGAAGCTTGAAAACACCGATTCAAAATCAGAAATTCTCAGGATGGTTTAAAAACAAAGAAAAACCCAACTGTAAAATTCCCACTAGAAAGCCACAGTGAAGAGAAAATACAGCTAAGTTAAAAGCAAAAGGCTGGGGAAAAAAAGATACACCATGCTAACATAATCAAAATCAAGATGGAATGACCATACAAATTTAAATCAAAGTAGATAGAAGAGCCAATAGTAACACCAAGGATAAAGAAGTTCACACAATGTTAAAAGTTTTGTGAGAGTAACCAAAAAAAAAAAAAAAAAGAGACTTGCTGGCAGCCGCCATGGACCATTAGAAATGTCAAAGCTCTTTAATCTGATAAAGAGGCTAGAGATCAAATGAAGATGGTCAGAAATGGTAAATATATGATCAAAGTTAAGGTAGTATATATTTTCCTTTATTAACTGTCTAAAGAGCTACAAATGTAAAGCCAAACACAAACACCATCTTATGAAAGTATAATGTGTGTACATGAACACAAAGACATTAAAGAAGAAAGAGTAATTAAAACATGTTGTGTCCAAGTTCCTGTGATTTACCTGAAGTAATTATTGTGGACTCATGGTCCCTCTGAATTCATATGATGCAAATCTAACTCCCACAGTAATGCTACTAGGAAGTTGGGTCTTTGGGTAATGACTAGGTCCAGATGATGAGCTCTCATAATTGCAATTAGCAAAGCAGTTTCAGTAATTGATAAAACAAGAAAAATGAAAACAGTCTAGGTAGACAATATCCAAAGAACACTATCAACCACTTTAATCTAATTGACATTTATAGAACTCTATAGTTAATGATTAGAGAATGCACATCCTTTTCAAATGAACGTGGAAAAAGTACTAAAAAAAATATAGCAGGCCTATAAAACAAGTCTCAGTAAATTCTAAGAGATGAAATCTTTAGAGATTATGTTCTCTGACCACCACAAACCAACCAAAATGTAAGCACTAAATATACATACATTAAATAAACCATTTCTTTGAATCTATTAACAAAGCAATATAAAATTTTAAAAATATTTGTAAGTAAATGATGTGAAATAATCATCTTTATAGTAAATCATGAAAAATATACAAAAAATAGTCACCACACAACATTGGCATTATGAAATTAAGTTGTATTTGAAACAAAATAACTTGAAATCAAAATATTATCAAAAGATAAATTTATTGTGAATAAATTCTCAAAAATATATGTGATAACTGTATAATAAAAATGTCATTGCTAAGAAAATTAACACATCCTAAAAGATGAAAAGACAGATCATAATTATAGAGTAAATTGATCTATAGATTCAATTTAATTAGGGGCTGGGGATATAGCTCAGTGGAATAAGCGCCTGCCTAGCAAGCGCAGGGTCCTGAGTTCGATCCCTAGTACCGCAAAAAAAAAAAAAAAAGATTCAATTTAATTAAAAACCAAATCCCAAAAAAGCTTTTCTATAGAAAAAGTCAACTCTAACGTATGTATATAGATATAGATATAGATACATCCTAAAAGTGCTAAAAACAAGTTTCAAAAAAGAACAAAGCTTGGAGGACTCATACGAACTGATTTTAAAGTTTGCTGTGAAGGCATGGTAACGTCCATTATGATACGATACTGTGTTCTGCTGTAAGGATAAATATATTGATGCACAGAATGAATAGCAAGTACAAAAGTAAATAGATCCATACATACTTATCTTTTTTATTGTTTTGCAAAAGTGCCAATCTAATGTAAAGAAGAAAGGATAGTGTTCCAAATCATGGTGCTGAAATAACTTTGCGTATTCACTTAAGAAACAATGCCCACCCTTCACCTCACATCTCTATAAAAATTAACGCCAAATAGATGGATCATGATCTAAGTGCAGGAACTAAAACTAAAACTTCTAGAAGAAGTTATTCAAAATTATCTGAGATCTAGTTTCTTTTCATCTCTCTCCGCTGATATTCTCTGTACATTGGCTGATCTCAGGTTGTCTTGCAGCAGATCTAAATATCACAGAGACAATTCCCAAGGTCAAGAAAAAATAAGATGGTCCCCTTTACATGTTTCTTCTTTTGTCAGAGAGAAAAATCATGTCCAGAAACGCTTCAGCAAACTTTTCTCTAGTGTCCTTTTGGCTAGACCTGGGTTACATGCCCATATCTTCTTATAGAGGATGTGGGAAAGTACCTGGTTTTTTTCAACCTTTCTTATGGGATGCAGACACTTGCAGCAAAAATAAGTAACAAAAGATGTCTGTTCACACAGTGTGTGCCATATCTCCCCCTCTATACGTCAAAACCAAGCATCACTGGATCTTTCCCTCACTTCTCCAAGGCCTTACTTGCCGGTATGCTGATGCATACATTTAGGAACACTGAAGAGCAAGGAAAGGGGAAATGATTGCTCTCTTCTTAAACCCCAAATGGAATATTAATCAACCCTTGTACAAATATTTCCTAATTATATTAGGCTCCTCTCTTTCTTTTTTTTTTTTCATTAAATAAAATTTATTAATTAAGAAACAAAATAAACTAACCCTACTATTACAAAGTAAAACATATGTCATTATGTTGCTCTTCAATCAGCAATGCAAATTTCTGGGAGATACATCAAAATGTTTCAGAGTTAATGTTTGTGTACTCCAAAGCTCATGCTGAATTACATTAATATTAACAGATGGGATTCTAAGAGCTGATTAGGGAAAAGGGACTCCAGACCCATGAGTGGGACTGGTGCTTTGCCTCTTATGTCATCCTCTTATCTTCTCTTTTTTTTTT